>CALNHX010006985.1:0-80453 GCA_940337035.1 Agriotes lineatus
TGCGAATTGTGCCTAATCTGGTCGATACATTACATTGCCTTGTTCAATTTGCAAAGAGAATTATTAGCTTTTTAGCCCACCACATATAAACCGTTCAATAGTTATTTTCTCGATAGGAGGCCATGTTAGGGTGACGATTTTCACCCTGTAAATATGCTGTCAGTCAACAAAAGTTAGGTTATGCCCATTCTATACAACATGATAATATTTTATGTTAATGTACAAAACGTGGTTGCCAGATTTGGTTTTGGATTTTGTGCCACTTTTTATTATTGGTTCAGATAAATTTCATGAAAGACAACTTGCTGATTCTGAATACATTTCATACTTTGTTGGGTAGGCATAATGGTATAATGAAAGTCTTTTTTTATTGTAATTATAAATTGTACACAAAAATATTTAAATATTACAATTTATGTATTTTTTCCAGTATAAATAAATAAAGCTTTTACAAGCCACTTTAGGCCCATTGCATAACAATCTGTCTCCATTGCCCCTTATTCATGATTTTATTTCTCCAGTCTTCTATTCCTTTCCTTGCTATGTCTTCCATTACTGCCGCCTTCCTCCTATTCCTTGGTAGCCCTCTTCTTCTAGTTTCTTGCGCTCTGCCTTCCAATACTATCTCAGTAGCTTTTCCATCTGGCATTCTCCATATATGCCCAAACCATCTTAACCTTTGAGCTTTAATAAAGTCTACTATACTTGGCTCCCCATACTTCTCTTGTACCTCTTCGTTTGTAAGTCTTCTCCAACAATCCTCTGTCCGAGTTCCTCCAAATAATTTTTTCATCATTTTTCTCTCCCACCTACTTATCATGTCTTGATCTGCCACATACATCGTTCATGTTTCACATGCATGTGGGTCGAATTACAGTCTTATAAGTCGTAGTTTTGCATTTTGCGACAAAAGATTTAATTTCAAAATTGTCCGCCCAATAATATTTATAATAGTTCTTTCAGATACCTAAAACAGTACAAAGCCCAAAATTAAACCAACAGTTAAGTTTTATGCATATATACTTACGTCCGAAATGTCACTAAGACGGGCAAAGATTTCAGTTTCAAGAGGTCTGGCCTGTCGGCTTTATAATGCCTGTAGCCCTTTGTGATTTGTAGTTTTGTGTCAACTTTAAAGACTTTCGGCATATGTGCTTTAGTATTACAATTTGCTAACAGATAGGTATCCATAACGCCGATGTCCATAAATATTATGCCTAGTCGCAAACAAAGCATGAAAGTACTGGCAACATTGCACGTTTAACCTCAAAATGTCAAGTTAGACACATTCGTGAGCCTCCTATATATAACAGCTGATTCTGACAAAGTGTCAGAAAGAGATTCTAGGGAGTTTTAATTTTATTAAACATAAAAACAAAATTCCATGTCTACCTACCGGAAAAATATCTATTGAACGGTTTATAGGTGGCCTTATTCTACTAATTAATTTTTTTTTTGCATTTTTAACATTAAATGTAACACAGCAATGGCGACAAACTAACTTAAATTTTAAACGACTATTGAAGCGGGTTCACTGATTGCACATATCACATACACATTCACTGCTTTGGGCTCATCGCTGGTACAGTGGCCAATTGCAACAACCAGCAGAACACAGACCGATTTCGAGAGCTTACTTGTTCCACTACTAATATCATTTTTCGCTACGATCACTTGCCCGCTAGAATTTGTTCAATTTAGGACACTTCTGAGACTCTACGCAGTAGTAGCTTTTATTAACAAAAGAATTACCGAAATCAGCCTGGTGCAAGGCTCATACAAAAACGCTACAAAACGATGTGGCAGTGTGGCTGCGAGTATAGAACCGTATTGTACGTTCATGTGTTACTACGCATAATAATATGTATTATTTGTTCATATTGTACGTGTATTATTTCAACATATTGACATGTCTGTACTAGTTTTTGAGCGCACCACGTAGGGTAGGTAGGTGGTCTTATTCTAATTAAAACAATTTTTGTTCAATCCTATTGTTGAAACATGTTGTTTCTTACTTGGATACAGAACGAGAAAGTGTTTGTTTTGCTCACTCGCGTTGTTTGCTATGACAACGTAGACGAAAGCAGTGTCCACGACCTGCTCAATTATTTGACAAACGTCACTGTATACGGCCTGGGCATATGTGAAGTTTCGCGATTCTCCGCAGAGCGCTGTATACCCACGAGCGGGAATTTCAAATTTGCAATGTAACATCAGTTACTACGTTGACTACGATGCAAATATTTGATTAAATTTTACGACGTTTCTTAAAATTTTACAACAATAATATAACCCTCCCGTGTAATTTTTACTTTGATTTTCTATTGTGTTTTTTTATCAGTTTCCTGCTAGTTTTTTTGTGTATTTTCTCATTTACATTATTTACGTTCACAGTATAATTTGTTGATTAATTTATTCGTTATTATTGTTTATGATTTCGTTTGGTATTGTTAAAATAGAAAGCGGTTCTACAACGTGCAAATATACCATTTGGGGAAGACCTTATCATGAATTTATCTCCAACTAAGTTTTTCGAAGGAAATGGTCTGAACGCTAAATTTAAATTATCGTACTGGTGCTTCAAACAACGTACCTTTTTAGCGATTTCAATTTTCTATTTTTGTTTAAATAGGTATCCATAAACAACGGGAAAGAATTGTTACTTGTAGCTTTCAAGAAAGGTGTTTCCGAGTAACTTCTGGGCGAAGACTATAAAATCACATTGCACTTTCTTTAGTACATTTTTAATTACTACATTTACAGATAGATATCTAATAAAACAATAGTATATTGTTTAACGAGTGACGAAAGTAGCATTTTCTGCAAACGAGAGAACAGTTTATCAAACGAGGCGTAGCCGAGTTTGATAATGTTCTCAAGTTGCAGAAAATGCTTTTCGACGAGCAAAACACTATACTTTTTCTATAACCATGGTTCACTATATAGGTGTATAAAAAGTTTGAGAAAGTTTAATTATCTTTAAAGTGATCTTGACGAAAACGGGGATTTAGGGATATACCCGTTTTTAATGCAGATAAAGTAGCCAGTGAGAAAAGCTAATTGTCATACCATGCTTGTTTTGGCTTGTACCTGTATGTTATAATTGAACTTTTCCAAACTCTTGGGATATACTCTATAAAATACTAAAAATGGAATCTAAGACTGCAACAATTATTTTATTTTATTAATAATTTACAAACTTTTAACAACTCAGTACTAACAAAAAATTATTTTTGATTCACATATTGATTGATAGTTATATTAGAACAATTATTTAAAATGATCGGGCTATCAGAAATAAGTTTTTCTTTTACTGCAGTAGATGACGATATATTTGTTCTGGTATTTATTAACGAATTGTTAGATGTAGATGGGTTAGGGAATGATTTGGCAGGACTCGAATTTTGCAGAGATTGTAAGATTTTAGACTGTACTTGTGATTTTCCGAGAAAAGATTGATCAACATATCCTTCAGCTACGCTGCTAGATTTCCAGCCACCGTGATTTTTTAACTGAATTAAGCCACCTCCTGCATCGACTAGTAGGGTAGCAGAACTTCTCCGGAAACAGTGGCCAGTGTACTTTTGCGAATCAGGCAAATTTAGGTACTGGGCTATTTGCATTGGAAACTTGCTGAACTTATTAATACCCACAAACTGTTTGGTACATTTACCATTTTGATAGTTGACGAAAAATCTTGAATTAATTTCATTCATTTCTGATGGACGAAGGTTGATATACTTTCTACAAATATCATAGAAAAATCCGGAAATATGAAAAGATCGTGAAATTTTTGTTTTAGTATTACGTATTTCAACCAGTAGATTATTTTCAGTGTCTCTAATATCGTTTGTGGTCAAATCCTTCAGTTCATGACAACGGCAAGCACCAGAAATTCCAAAAATTAAAGCAGTCTAAAAAATAGAATACTATAAATACCTAGATATCCGTTTAAATTATAATAAACATGTTTTACCTTGATCATTAAATATTTGTTGTCTGGTGCGCTTTCCAAGAAATTATTTATGTCGGTGGCGGAGAGAATTTTTGATTTCTTGGACTTAAATCCGTCAGATTTTCGCTTTAATAAGGCACGCAATTTGGGATATTTGCTAATATCTACGTCATTTTTAATTGATAATGTAGTTCTTAGCATTGAATAGTTTGACCATAAAGTGGATGGCTTAAAACTATTCGCCAAATTTCCAAAATAGGCAAGTAACACATTTTCTGAGTAAGAATTTACTTGATTTGAGGCTCTCCAATCCATGAATTTTGCATAAATTTGTTCATATCGGTCCTTGGATTTCGTCGGTAATAATCCGTCAAGAGTCTTCTCAGCTTCACTGGTAATTTCTGGAGGAGTATCGGGGAAATTAAACTCATCTTCAGAACTAAAACTCATAATAAACTTCAGCACTTTTGCGAAATTACGTTTATATCGCGCAATTGACAAGTCTGTCTAATATCGCCGTTTGAAAGCGTCACATAGTAACAAAAACACTACCGCCCGAGAGCAAGGCTACTTGATGAGACGTCCTGTCAATTTCGTGATAATTATTATAACTGTATTTTGCATTTATTACGTTATACAAAGTAAATTTACACGATTTTGTACTAAATCATGTTTTTCTATTGTGCTTTGTAAAATTAAATTACAATTGGATATGGAAGAATGCAGTTAATATCTGAAATTGCAACTACTTACTTTCGTCACTAGAGACGAAAGTTAACGTTATGGGATATTCTATCACTGGTAGCGGAATTGGCGTTTTCGGTTGGGTTAAAACGTGACGAAAGTTGTTCATTTTTAAATGGTTATGGAAAACATTTTTTTTTAAGGTAAGTTGAACTAACTGTGCAGTATTTTATTTTTTTGATAAGTATAACATATACATATTAGATATTAGTAACAAAGCAATTTAAGGGTGCAGATCAGACTATCGGCATCGTATTTTAGGTTGCATTTGGAAACGACATGACCTAGAAGGCTGAAATTCAGCAATTTATTTTAAAATACATTACAACTTCTAACGAAGTTGTTACATGCGGACTTTTATGGCTTTTTTTGTTTTTTTTGTAGATCAATCTACACTTTTAACATTTGCTATAGAAAAAAATACAGACAGATCAATAAAAAATCAATTAGGGCAGGCTGTGATATGTTTTATACGTTTGGCAGTACTGAAGTGTATTGACAGTTTATGTCAAATTTGAGATTAGCAGGCATGGAGGTTAGAGAGGAGGAGATGGAACGAAATGCGCCGATGTCATATTGAAATGGCACTATTTTGTGTTGTCTAGTTCTTAGTAACCAAATTCCCCACTAGAGGCGCAAGTGTTGCAGTCTGGGCTTGTTTTTGCCGCGAATGCAATGGGAACAGGTGCAATTTTTATTAATTCATAGAGGAAACGCTAAAATTTGTCAGCTAAACGTTTATATTTACCATTCATATTTATCATAAGCCCAGTTTTATGCATTATGAATATTGCTAACTTGTTTAATTCTTGTAAACAGAGTTTCCTGATAATATACAAACTGATTAAAAAAGAGCTGCATCTAGTTGCCCTTGAATTTTTCCATGTTAGTTTTTATGTGCTGGTATATTTTTTGTAGTTCTCAAATTAGCCAGAATTGTGAATCTGTTTAAGTATTGACAGCTCTGGTTAGTTTGAGGACAATAAAGAATATAGCGTTACCTACAAATTCACATGCAAAGGAATTCGAAAGGCAGCTACATGTAGCTCTTTTTAAACCACTCTGTACATATTAATGCATTGCATTCAAGGAACTAATTTATTTTATGTAATTTTAGTTATGAAGGTCTCGTTTGATGAGTACAACTAAGAATTATGTACAAAATGTGTAAGATTCTGATTCACATATAACCTTTTTTGTCACAGGTGCTGAACTTCTTCTAATCAAATTTTTCCAGGTTAACAGTTTAAATGATGTGAATGCATTTTTGAGAATAGTGGATACGTTGTAGCTAGCAACACTATTAAAGTAATTTAATTTGTGCTACTATTATATAATAGAAAATAAATGTACGTACATATACATTACAATGCATTTATAAAAACTTGTTACACAGAGTATAGATAAAAGTTACACATTAAAATTGCAAACGTTTAAATATCTTAGGTATTCTCGCATTGTCTCGTCAGTAAACCAATTTACAGAATTTGGTCTATTTAGTATCTTAATCGTTTTACTTTTGAAGGAAGCTAGATATGCTTCTTGTAGCAAATTTGTAAATTTTAATTTATCAAATTTTACATCAAGAACCAAAACTTTATAACAAAATCCCAATTTACTTAACTCATATATTTATAGAATTTATTTAGTCCCACTTCTATTATTGGTTTAACTGTTACAGTTTTTTTGTTTGTTTGAGTATAGCTCTTTTTAAAAATATGTATAATTTCTCCACGATTGTAGTCTGCTAAATGAATATTAGGTCTGCGGTGTGTACTAAAGTACTAAGATTGGTTACAATATTGTCGATACAATTTTTACTTCTTGTAGGACCCCTCAGTGTGATGTGCATATTATACGATAAAAGCAGGTCATTAAATTTGTTGTAGGAACTATCTGGCTTGTTAAAATTAATATTGAAACCTCTTAGAACCACTATGTCTTTATTTTTTGACCAAAGCATTTTTAGTTTTGTCGAAAACTTCTGTAGGAAAGTCTCATATGCTACCCCTCATGCAAAATTTTAATATTGGAAAACTAGGGTTTTCCAATCCATTTTTCCTATTCCACGCTTTCATACTTCCATTACCAGTTTTGCAACCCGGCACAAAACAATTGGACGACATTACAACACGTTTGATAACCGTAATACAGAAAAAATGTTAAATTTAAACGTAGTAAACACGGTAAGCAAACGATTTTCAGCCACAAGTGGAACACTCACGCCGCGGTGACGTATAGCTGTACTAGAGAACTTACGACACGAAAAGCGACCACCTTCGCAACAAATCGTTCCATCTCCTCCTCTCTAACCTCCATGTTAGCAGGTTAGGTTTTGTTTGTTGTTTGACACAGACTGACGTAAAACTTAACCTGCAAATGTCGAATTTGACATAGACTGACAATACACTTCAGTACTGCCAAACATAGAACACATATCACAGCCTGCCCTAATTGGTTTTTTTATTGATCTGTCTGTATAATTATTTTTCTTTTCATGTAATTATTTAAAAAAAACAAAAATCAGTAGGTAAATCTAATTATATCTACAAATTAATGACTAGGCTATATAAATATGAATAATTAAACACTCAGTTGTATATTTTATTTAGAAAGAAGATACATAATACACTCACCGGCATGAAAAACGAGCCACCTAAGTTTTTTTTTAGAAAAACGCAAAACAAACCAACTGCTGACGACTTTATCTGCCGCTGACGAGTTTGCGTAATTTTCTTCAGATTTTCTTATAAACATTTGAAGAAAAAATGCTATATGTTATTCGGAGCAAAAGTATCTTTATGTGGCTCGGCTCACAAGCTCGGCAGAAAACCCGTCCAGCCTCGCCACATAACATATAACTTTTGCTCCTAATAACATAATATACTGCTAAGGTTACGACAGTTCCACGTTGGGCTTGCCATTTATATTTGAAAAGGTTTATGTTCTTTTAATTTAATATAATTAATTAAATAAATGATTAAGAACCACCTCGCAAAAATTTTATTTACCCTATAAAATTCTAAGTTGATTAATTTACAACTCGTTGAAATAAATGGTTATATGCCCTGTTGATATTTTATTTATCAGCAAGCATTAACAATTATTATGGCTAGTTCAAATTTCGGTAAAGCATTTACTCTTTCTCTCGGTTAGGTTCAATTGGGCTGAATGTATAATTCTTAATTTAACTTGATACGGTTCTGTACTTTGACTTCGTACTACTGCGCACAAGCAAATACTCGAAAGTAGGTCATATGTTATATTAAAATGGTTTCCGCTTGGCATTTGCGATCGTGAACTTAAAAATAAAGTGAACATTATTCACAGTTACACCGATAAATATTTGAATTAAGCTGTTTCGCGGCATTTACATCATTTGTTTTTCTAGCATTTGTTAAAGGGTTTCAGGATCGAACTGTCACATAACCTCAAATTATGGAGTTGGGCTATTCTGCGATCAGGATTAATTTTACAGCGATGAATATGGCTTGTATTGCCTTGGGAATGACTCTTGGTACTCATGCGTAAACTTCCCGGTGCTCACTTAGCTTAATTTTAGGGGTAGACAGTACCTGTTGTTGTTGCCGAACTTATCGGGCTCGAAGGCGACGCTGGTCTCGTTGTCGGACTGCTATGGGCCTGATGCTGCTGCAACTCCTCGGGCACGTCCTCACGTAGCTGCTTGCTGCTCTGGAGTCTTCCCCTCTGGGCTCTCTCAGCTTGCGGGCCTCCACGCAGAGATCCAAATAGGCTGGTTCCGATGTTAGGTTAAGGCCAATTGGGCTCGGAGAACTTTACAACTTATGGTGTTGGATTTTGATGCAAATAACACCACACGACCACAAAATTGCACTGAATTGGCCGGTACAATTTTTATATTTAAAAAAATTGGTTTACTATATGAAAATTGACTTTATTTAGGAGTACATTTTACAACCTATCAAGTCTTACATTAATTCAATTGTTCTCTGTAATATCCGCTATAAACAATTGCCAGTTTTAATCTTAAATAAATGCTTACTTATAAATATAAATTTGCCTAAAATCTACAACTTATTTAAAAATACTTATTCTAATATTATGGTCCATATTATAATTAGTAATCAAGTCTTTGCGTCACTGCACATTTGTTAATTTTTTTTAAACTGTTCACATAAGTCACTGCACTGATTAATTTTATGAGAGTACTTCCTTCACCAAGGCGTCTATTGATTTCACCTGTCTTATTTTCCACACAATTTTTAGTTCATCTGCTGTGTCCTTTTCTTAAATTTTTATTAACCCTGGCTTGTTGATTCTTACAATTTTCCATCAAATACCTTAATTTCAGCCTTCCTAGTTGCTCGTTGCAACGTTCATTAGCTTATCTAGCTTTTCCTACCGTTCTTTTAAAACCCTGACAAATATTTCACTGTTTAACGTTACCTGAATTATTCGCTTCAATTTATTGCCTTTGCAAACCATTTTTGTAATTAATAGTTCGGCTATAACTTTGCACAAACCTCATATTTTAAACTTGCATTTTACATTCAACTTAGATCCCTGTGAGAATTGAGCTTTGCTTAAACCGTTCTTTAATTAATTATACTGCTATTAATTGGCATTTCTTTACCAATGCATTCAATCTATTAAACCTTGCAGTTATATAAAATACCTCACCCTGAGCTTTAGTGAAATGTCCATTAGTTTGGCAATGCTATCAGAGTTGAGTTTGTAGGGCTTAATACCATCGCAATACTATTATATGATTATGCAGATGAAGCAGCACTTTTTATGGCTAATCAGACATTTTATTTACTGTATTAAAATTATGAACCTAGAATTAGTAAACTGCTCAAATCGAAACTAATAATTCTAGGTGGTGCTTCTGGCAAAAAGATGCAAAGCAGCTTCTTTAAATATCTAATTGACCGGAGTTAGTAAGCACGTGCTATATATCTGTCTTAGTTGGCCGGCAAGGGATTATTGCAGTGGACGAACTCAAGTAAACGATATGGCATTAGGAATTTATCTAATATAACTGTAGTGGCCCGCTGGATTTATCTTTCTACAAATTCGTAAACGTGTTGTTATCGAGCCGGGTGCATTACGGGTTGTACAATTATTATGAGATACGGCCATACGAGTTCAGTAAAACCACTTTTCTAATGTGTTGAGTATACTATTTTAACGCATTTCATAAGAAATGTAAAATATTAAATTTTTACATACAAGTGACACTAAATGTCAAAACATAACCAAGATGAGCATAGCTCATTTCTATGTGCTAAAGCACAATAAGCAGCTCCAGTTGATGTTATGCGTTTGGCAGTACTGAAGTGTGTTGTTGGTGACACTGTAAGTCTATGTCAAATTCGAGGTTAGCAGGTTAGGTTTTGTGTCAAAACTGGCGCAAAACCTAACCGACTAACCTCGAATTTGACATAGACTTACAGTGTCACCAACAACACACTTCAACATCGCCAAACGTAAAACGAATCGCCGTTGCTAGGCAGAAAAGTGTTGCTAATGAGAAAAGTACCACACTAACGACTTTGAGTGAAGAAATGTAGTACATTTCCAAATGAAATGCGATAAAATACATTACAGCTAAGCGATATAAGGGAAAATTTTATTTCTGATTGATTCACCCATCTAAGGGATCTTCAGTTCTAACATGAGTGAATACAGTTTGTTCTATTATAATTTTACTTAATAAATCTATTTTTTATTCTTAAATATGTGAGTTTGATTTAGTACCTAATCCTATACCAGTAAACTCTTCCTAAAGTGTGCCAAAGCATGTTATAAGCAACATGGAACCTGTGGTTTGAAAGCTTGGCCATTTTTAAGAACCGAAATAATAAACTTTTGCACAAAGATGGCGGACCAATACCGTCCTCCTTCTTATATGATTTGTTGAAGTTAAATTGACCGTCGGCCAAGCTCATTGGCCCTTGGCCACGCCCTTTGTGTCAGACAGTATAAATAGATGTAAAATATACATCCCCCACTTCCATTTGTGATTTGGTCAAGAGTACTTCGTTGCCTTTTCGCTGTGTAAGTTTTTCGTAACTGCCGATGATGACAGCGTGGCTGTCGAAATACGTATTTAGCAGTTGTTAAATATTTGTGTGGTGAGGGGTTTTAACGAATTTGTGATTATCACTGTTATCTGAGCTATCGACAATCTCTTATCATCATATACATACATAATGCATTGTTCCTCATAATCTCAATCTCCATTTTTTGCAAAGTATTTTGCCTTATAGCATCTTCAAAGAAATATTTTTTTATCTGGGATCCAAGAATTTAGCAAAAAGAATATTTTGAGTTAAAAATTCTTTACATCAAATTAATTTTTAGCTCATCTTTCATTGTTTGGACTACAGAAAAAATCCAATCAGCTTTACTTAGATAATTTTAAAGGGATTATATTAATGATATTATATCCGATATGGATGCTTTTGACTTACTGGCCAAATTTGCTAATCTCTTCAAAGAGATGTAATAGGTTTAGCTATTTTTTTAGAGTTCCCAATGGTGAAATGTCAGAGCAATTTCACAAATTTAGAACCTTCATTCATGTTGAATCAATATTAAGATTTTTTTGGTCGACTAAGCGTTCTAACATGTAATAATTTGAGCTACCACGAATTGCCATTGAAGATAGTATACTTTTTTATTTAGAAGTTATCTCATCATTCCTTCATAATACAAGGTGAGCGCCAAAATGTCCCGGTCTGACATTGATCTAGGTATCATGGCATATCAAAATTTTGGTAGCCTTGGAAAAAAACAAAAATGGATTTTATAACTGACACTCGTTCATCACGATTTCAGAAGTCACAGAAATTGAGTATCAAGCTGTTATCAAATTCATTACTCGAGGTGAAACGGGTCAATTCATGCCACCTGTCTTTACTCATTTTACATCTTTCCATTATATGCTAATTAGCAATAAAGCCTGACAGTAAGTGTTCTTGTGGTTATTCATTTAGTTTAGCACTATAGAGTAATAATTGATGTATACGCAGTCAATGACTATAGAATATAAGGCAGCACGGAACGAGTGGACAGTGCAGTTTAGTTGGGGAATAACCGATCGGTATATGAATCAACGCTAGAGGCCTACAAAAGGATTAATTCGCTCCAAAATCGGCGAACGCAACAAAGTGAAGTGGTACGTGCTAACCCCACGGTTTAACTAGAGACCTCTGACAGCGGCCAACCAGGAAGTTAGCAGCTCCTTGAAGACGCTAACAACTGCCGAATCGACAGACTCAAAAGCCGTTTCGACAGCAGCCTTGCAGCGTTTCCTGGGCTACGGGAGGAACAATAAAGGGAACCAGGTTAGTCCTATGTGAGAATTGCGCAATTGTTAGCGAATGTGTCGCTGACTGATAAGGACCAACTACCGGATGACTGGACGTCATTTGCCTGCGTGTGCATTTTGAGTCAATGAATCACAACGCGTCCCCAAGAAACAAGAATAGACAACTGCAGGTACGAACCATTTTGGGTGCGTGAAATTAACTTTGTCGGCGCTAGTAAACGCTCCTAATTTAATAAGGGACTCTCTTATGCGTAGCGTATAACTATTTTGTGTATTTGTGTCCATGTACCTTTTTCTTTGTGTGTTCCTGTTTATTTACAGATTATATGTATTCATTGTAAATTGTTGGGCTTTTTATTGTCATTAATGTTTGCATTGGTGAGTACAGTATTTCAGGTGTTCACGTATTGACCTCAGCAATATTCGCTTTCCCATAGCTGCTCTGACGATGTAAAAAGAGTCTCATAGCACACCGACTGATTAAGCTGGCGAACCCAGGGCATTGTAAAGCAATAATCAGTAGGTGGAAAGCTGGGATTAAGAGGCCGTGTTACAGAGGTCTTCCTCCTCAAAACATTAAAGGTCAGACGGATGAGGTGTACAGCAAAATTTCTAATCATTTTCCATGGTAAAAGATTAGTCAAAACAGTTTCGAATGGAGCAGGAACCCTTGGAAGATGGCGTAACAACAGGAAGGATGATAGAAGTAGTGACGTACAACAATATTGCCCTTGTTGAGAATCCCGTATTACGCGATCGACACTTAAAAGTGAAAGAAATATCAAAAATGTCGGAGATTTCAGGATTATTTAAGTATGAATAAAGTTAGTGCAAGGTGGATCCTCAAACAGTTCAGTGCCAGTGTCGTGTTGCATGTGCTCGATGCTTTTCGGAGCTGTGTGGAGAAAACCCTGTGGACGTGTTGAAGATAATTGTCACAGGGGTTGAAACTATGGTCCTTTACTGCGATTTTTTGATTGTGCGGGCATTCTTCTCACAGCCTTTAAAGAACGCAACACCACAGTCAACAGGGCATATTATGAAGAATGTGCGTTTGCTGCATGACAATGCAGCCGTTCATACAGTAGGAATTGCGCAAGTCGGTGTCAAAGATGATTCATACCGCATGGGAAGTGCAACGAAGATAAATCGCATGTGACTTGCATTATGCTCCCGCATGTCTACCTGGCTGCTAACCCACACAACCACCTAGGCAGCCTTAAAGCTATTATAAATTTTAACTTTAAACAATGAAAATTTAAAGATAAAACTGCTAGATCTAAGAAATGCAAATAGGAAATGCAGGAAATCCCATTTTGTTTGTTTGTGATACAGTTCAAGGCAACAGAAATGACAATTTAAATAATTCTCAAGTTACAAATTACTCAATGACAAAGATAAACAGTCACAATAAATCATACCATTGAATTTTAAGTTTATAATATGGATAGATATAAAAAAATATATAAAACAGTAGTAAATTATAGAAATCAAAATATACGTATATCGAAAATGTATCAACTAACGGAAGTGGTAATTTAAGTTGTATCTAAATCCGCATTTGCAATAACTTTCTTAGTTTTTGAGCCCCACGGGATCGTAACGAGGACTTGCTTAATGCAAGCCTAGCGCTTTCCCAACTGCGTTACGCGGCTTGAAATGATAGAATATGTACATGTATGATATTGTTTTGTGTCCTTATCAATTCCCGGCAATGTTTGATGATTAACTAACACTGTAACAGAGTGAGAGGGCGGTGGAGTCATATGTTGTTAAAATTGCTAGATTTTGCTCCGATTGCAATAGGCTTATTATAAACACTCACCACAGAAATAATAGACCACCCCGTCGAAAGCCAATTGAATTACAAGATTAATAACCTCTAGCGAGGACGGCGGTTTGGGGTAAACCACTAGTGGCCTCAGTGCATAGAAAAACGGCTGAAGTATCACCCATATGAACTTCCCAAAGGTTGTGCAAAAGAGCTTCGCCTCAACGTAGGTGGGTATGTCCGTGTCTTTCTGCTCGTCGCCTTGATACTGCAACCAAAGCTAATGTACACATAGAACTAATTTAAAAGAAACTTACCCTGTGGTGCTCGAGGTGGTACTTCTTGAAGCTGATTGATATCGGGATTCCAATCGGCAGATTGGCAAACAATCCGAACATCCTGTTTGCAAAAGGCCTGCTGTGTCCAAACGCTAGATTGTGGGAAATTTCATGTATAGCTGAAAAATGCGGCATTAAACATGTGTCAAATCAGACCAGTGCAACTTACCCAACATTAGCGAGTGGTTGATGATGCCCCCGAAGCAGTATGCCACGAGCAGCGTGATCGCCCAGGAGCGGTCCCTCATGACGAATATCATAGCGAACTGGATCATGACCATAAATGTGACCACCCATTTGAAGTTTGGGTCGTATCCGAACAGCTTCTTGATTTGAGGGTATTTTTCTAGAGGTTTGAATGTTTTAAAATTGAAGCTGTCAACAGGTAACCTCAAAGTTGTTGACATGAAAATTTGTTTTTAATTTAAAAAATCGGTTAATTTTATAATTCTTTTAGCAGTAACTATAAATTGCCGGCGTTTTTTAAATTATGGTAAACGCCCTATTAACTATTATGCAATCAAAGCCCCTCAATAAATAAATATAAAATAATATACTAGGTCTTGCGTGCTCTCATCATTGCTAGCCTTAACATGATTCATACTATTATTATGTCATTTATTACTGCTTTGATTAATTAAATAAATAATGCATGAACTAACCTAAAATGACCTTTCTTCGGCTCGCGTGCGGCTCTTCTGTGTAGGTCCATTCGAAATCGGTTCTTGAGACGTGTTGGCCCATTTTGCTAATTTGTAGTTAAAAAATAAATAATACCTATTTTAATTACCTACACCCATACTAAACTTTACGCCTGACACCGCTATAATAATGTGACCATTTTTTATCAGCGTGCATGTTTGGTCTACGTGACGTATGACGTGCGTTACGCAACCAGTGGTGTGCGCAGAACAGGTTTTGGGTAGGTAGCAGCAGTGGCGTAACTAAGATTTCGCTCTGGGAGTGATGTAGAAGGGTAATTGTACTGCACGTGGGTGTAGCATATAGTCCATTTACTTGACATCTGCACTGTCAAACTGACATTATGTTGGCATCACTACTACTTTTCACATTTTAACAATTAAATTACTGTACCTACAGTCTTAATAAAAAACACATTATTTGTGAGGTATAGTCAAGAAATTTTTTTAAAGTTTGACACTGACAGTGCAGATGTCAAGTAAATGGACTATAGTTCGTCTCGCTTCCTCGTGGACTCTTCGCTAAACTAATGTATACAGGGTGTTTGACATCGATGGGATCAAACTACTAAGGGGTATTCAGTGCGACGGTAGATGACATTTGAGTAGAGGAACCGATGTCCGGAAATGTCTCCCTGGGGCACTGGGACTCTATGACACGTTAAGACAGTTTAAAAAAATGTGTTTCAATTACTAAAATGTCAACGATAACGTACCTACAGTTTGTAACAATTTATCCGTTCTTATGGACTTCACCCACGACCTGCTGAATTGTTTGACAAACGTCACTAGTGACTTTTGTCACACAATTGAGCAGGCCGTGACTTCACCAATCAAGAATTGGCGGATATGCATCTGACATATGGGGCAACAAACTGCAATGCCTTCAAATGTTTTAAACTGTCTTAACGTGTCATAGTGTCCCATTGCCTCAGGGAAACATTTTCGGACATGGGTTCCTATATTCAAATGTTTTCTACCGTCGCACTGAATACCTCCTAGTAGTTTGATCCCACAGTTCTGAAACACCTTGTAGTCAAAATTATACCCATTCGGAGTCACGTGACTTTTGTCTGTCACTGTTCATCTTTAGTTATATATAGTATGATGAAAAATTAATCTCATTTAGTATGGCTATGGAATTGTTCTTAATTTATGAATGCAACTATAACTCACTTAAAAATCAATTGTCAAGTTTGACATTTAAGTGTAAACATAGTTGCATTCATAAATTAGAAAAAATGTATAGCCATACTAGATGAGATTAATTTTTGATCATACTTAGATGAAATGAAAGAAATTCGAAAAAAAGGCATGTCGATTAATAAAATAAATTTTAAATTTTGACTTTTCTAATCTGTCAGATTATATTTTTCCTGTAAGTTATTGAGATAAGGATAATAAAACCTAATTTAAACCTAAAATAGTTGAGCCGAAAAGTGAAAAAAAAAAGAAATCATCGGACATGCGGTATAACGAGCAGTCACATCAATTAATTTTGAATGTTATGCGTTTTTTGATGAAGAGTACGACAATATTAATAATGGCAAATCAACAGTTTCACCCTCCAACGTTGTTCACAGTGCTTCTCTTACGTTAAAGGTCTCGAAGAGCACAAATCACACAAAATATGAGCCAGAAAGTGAAGAATGCAAAAACGGAAGTCTACGAAGCAGTAAAAAACTCCATCAGGGACAGTATACAGTGTGGAAATAAAGTAACGGATAAATTCATTAAAACATCTTGAAGAGGTATAGCGATTTTAATTATAGGACATACACTACAACCACCTTTATGTTGCTACGCCATTTGCTTTAAAAGTTATGACGCCATCGACTTTTTTTTAAATGAGAGCCTGTATTTTTTATTATTGATTTTGGTAGTACTTTTTATGTTGTTTTCAATGATATGAAATTTGGTCTTAATGGTCTTAAAATCTAAATATTAAAAACCAATGAAATGAGCAAAATAAATGTAGTTACCCACGTCAGGTCACCATAGCAACATGATTTACAATTGTTCATCTGTAAGTGCACATACTTTGTTCTAATTTTACTTGTTTTTATAACTGTCATTCAAGAAACTATAACCTGACAATTGGTCGAAATTTCCACTTGAGTTTACTATTAGTTAATAAACACTGATTAACAAGCCTCTAGCACATTCTTGTAATATTCAGTAATTCTCAGATTGCTTTTTATTGCTCTTTGCATGATCTGTGCTATTTTGCATTGCTTTATAACCTCTTTAATTGAGTTATAGTTTGTTGGCACTTCAACATGAATGTAAACGCTGCATTAACCCTCTGTAAAGCTTCGAAACGTCTTTGCACTAAAGCGGCTTCATTATTGTGTCCTGACGTTACTCAATTAATCTGTAAGTCATCATAGAATTTGCTACATTTGCCATATTGAGCACGAAATTGAATACAAGCTGATAGCAACCCTGATGATATCGTTTTATACAATCACTAACCTTTGTTAATTAATTACAGTTATATCTATATGTTTTACGTAATTATCAATGCTTGCTAAGAACTCTTACTGTTGCAATAAATACAATACCAATTCTAGATATATTTGAATCTTTCATTAACATTCGCAAGTTAGCAATGCAACCAGAATTGCTGTAAGCATCAGACCATTACAATATTTCCTATAAACGGGAGTGCACATTCTAAATACAATTAAACAATATATATATATACGTGAAAGTGTATAAATAAAATATGGTAATTGTAACAACAATAATATTTAAATTATTTGCAACTTCATTAAATTTAAGCAAGCTTGTAAGCTTCAACTTGCTAGGTACTCTCCTTTTATTAAAATATTTTAACCTATACTAGGACGGCCACATTTTAAGAAAACCAACACGAAACAATTTTGGCAATTTGTACACTAGTACATTCATTGGTAATTATTGTTTTTACTGTTTACTCGTTGCTAGGTACTACACCGGGTGACAACAAGACTAGGGCCATGCTTATATCTTCTTTATTTATCAATCGATTTGGATATCATTTTATACCAAGATACTAAACATAATTTCTGATTGGCCGATAGATATAGTCAAAATGGCTAATTTTCGGTTTTACCGGAAATGATACCAACTTTGATTTTTTATATAGAACACCCTATATATTTTATGTTTTTCTGAATCTACGAGTCAAACTACAGTTTTTTTTAAACAAAAAAATTATTTTTCAATTTTTATTTTTTGCCATAGAAAGCCTTGACTTGGAAAAATCTATTTTAATTGACTCTAGCAACTCTTAATAATAGCTGCTAAAAAGTCACTTTTTTTAAATTGCACCTACTAAGGGCCATCTTGGCATTAGATAGAAAATATAATTACCAATCTAACGACATGCATGATGCACTGCTTTATGTTTATCTGAAACTGAAAATTAATTAATTAATTATTTTTTTAAATCTATTTAAAAAACTAAAGTTAGTGTTACTTCCGGCAAAACCGGAAGCGACACTAACTTTGGTTATTTAAATAGATGGCTCTATATGTTTTATGTTTTTTGGACTCTACGACTCAAATTACATACAACAGTGTTGCCTAATTTGCTTAGGTATTATTACTTATTACATAAAAATATTTAAAAAAATAATTAATTAATTAATTTTCAGTTTCAGTGCATGATGCATATCGTTAGATTGGTAATTACATTTTCTATCTAATGGCAAGATGGCCCTTAGTAGGTGCCATTTAAAAAAAGTGACTTTTTCTTAAAAAACGAATTTAGAAAATTATATTTTTTTACTAAAGGTTTGTTATTGACCTTATTGATATAACAGCTATACTCTGTTTTTTTGCTTCATGATTCAGAGCAGGCTTTGCATTTATATTATTTTAGCAGTGTACAACAGTTTAGTTATAAAATATACCTAACGTCAAAATCAAAAAGTCACCGGAATTGTCAAGTTGACACTTCGGCAAAGCGTAATTAAATGCCACAGAAAAGCAGGATTAATAGTAAATAATTGTACTACTATAAAAGATATCAACGGTAAATTAAGAAAAGGAAGGGTTGGTGAAATATTTGATGTAAGTAGTGTTGAGATTTACACAGATATGAATTTTCTAACAATTTTTTATAAGGCTAGATTTCGAATGCGTGTTTAATGTTCTAAATGAAGCAAAATCACAACTCCAGCAACAACCGAATAAAGATATAAATAAATAAAAGGAATTTCTAACTTTGGGGGAATATAGTTTCAAGGGGGATGTTACGAAGAAAATTTGGAATAAAAAATTTTTACTTTGAATAATTTATTACGATGTGCAAGAGAAGAACTAAAATATGGCTAAAATGCAATATCGTAGTCCACTTCAGCCGCATGTGCAGAGTATCCATACAAATGTACGGATTTAGGTTAGCTGAAGTTTGAGATTTGTATGTATTTAGTACCCACCTATATTACTAGCTCCAGCAATGGTAGTTACGTTTTAGAACTGATTTTACAAAGAGAACTGAGTCAGCAATTTCAAGGTGGTCAACGATATTGCATTTTTCCCGAAAACTGTTATGTTAGAAGAGTCACGTCATTTCTACCAAAGTGCTTTCTTTTATCTCTTTATTTTGAAATACCTGTTATATGTTTAGCATAAATAATAACTTTTTTGTAATACCTACTTGTTAAATATTTGTTTAGGGACTGTTTAGTACTACGTATGCAACCTCTTTACGGCCCGGCCGTAAAAAGTGTCCGTAAAGACCACGGCCTGCTAAATTGTGTGCCAAACGTCAAAGTGACGTTTGTCACCTGCTTACAGCCATACACAAAATTGGAAATAAGTGACATTTATAAATAACAGTTGCAACGTCCTACGCACTCTCAATCATTCTAAAACGTCATTACACAAATCTAGCGTTTTTATGAAAATAAATTTAAAAAGATACGTATGACCGAATTGTATGTAGGTATTACAAAAACTATTATACAATACACGTCCGTTAGGGCCTTTACTGCCTCGCCAGTATTATTCGACTCGCTCTTCGAGCTCGTCTCACAAATTCTCTGGCTCGGCAGTAAAGGCTATCCTAACGGACTTCTACTGTAAAATACTATTACAGCACAGATCTGTAAACAAAAATCATTAATAAGTAGTTACTAATAATACATTTTTACATTAGTACCTATAAAATAAATTGATGCCTAGAAATGTTATGTCACTGTACTGTTAGATAACAATCATATTTAAATAAACATTTTTAAAATAAAGCAATCCCTTATTTAATGTCGATGGTTCAGTAATTTTAGCTCTTGTTAAGCATAATACTGCTTATAAGTTAACATACTGACGGTTATGACAGGTTTTTGACATTAACAGTGGTTTTTCTTTGCAATCAACTATCTACACTGTTACAAAAATGCAAATGCAAAGCCTGCTCTGAATCATAAAGCAAAAAACAGACTATATTATTAAGAGTTGCTAGAGTCAATTAAAATAGATTTTTTGTATTCGCTCCCCAAACTGGTTACTTTGGAAACTGTCTAGGATCCTCAAAATGGCCATTTAGAGGCCTTGTACTTAAAGTCGTCATGGCAACATTTTAGCGGACTCAAACATTAGTTGCCATGACGACTTTAAGTACAAGGCCTCTAAATAGCCATTTTGAGGATCCTAGACAGTTTCCAAAGTAACCAGTTTCGGGAGCGAAAAATAAATACATTTTTGCGCGGCCTCCTAATATAATGCCGCGTTAATGGTAATTGAAACTTCATATTATAATGTTTGGAGAGCTAATACAAAAAAACGTTGTATGCAACACGTCCTCAAATGGCTTTAGAGGACTCATCTTCATATTACGGACTCGGCTGCGCTTCGCTCCGCCTCGTCCGGAAACATTACGACTCGTCCCCTAAAGCCTTGCTTTGAGGACTAGTTACATAAAGTACTATTTTCCAAGTCAAGGCCTTCTATGGTAAAAAAATAAAAATTGAAAGACTATTATATGTAGTTTGACTCGTAGATTCAGAAAAACATAAAATATACAAGGTATTCCATTTAAAAAATCAAAGTTGGTATCATTTTCGGTAAAACCGGGAGTCAGCCATTTTGACTGTGTCTATCGGCCAATTAGAAATTATGTCTAGTGTCTTGGTATAAAATTTTATCCAAATCGATTGATAAATAAAAAAGATATAAGCATGGCCCTAGTCTCATTGTCACCCGGTATATTTTCTAAAAAAGTACTAAACGTAGTGCAAGTTATGGATATATAGCACCTTTTATTATTCACCCAGACAGGTCTGTATTAAAAGTATGTAAGCAATTTTAAGGTTATAGTTAGCAGTAGCTTTTAAATAGGACCATAACGGACGAAACATTTTTAGGACCACCGTGGTTTGAAAGCTTTTTTTATTTCTGTCGGGTTCTTTTAGGTTCGATGATCACACATCACGCTTCAAAGAAATAATGTAAGAATAGGGGAGATAAGATTGCACCTGTGATGTAGATATAGATATCCAACAAGTTTATAGATAATTATAGCAAACATTATACATGCAGAGAGTTAGCTACTGTCGGTAAGATTATAGTGGGTTTTGAGAAACATTATCCTTTCACCAGTACCTTAAAAGCAGAATCAAAGGTGATGTATACCTAATTGAGACCTAACGGGCAAAATAATAAAAAAATCCCTTTCAACAAACACTGTTCTGCGATCAGCTCAACCTATTGCAAAACTCAGTTGAGAGTTGTGTGGATGAATTGCGAAAAACTTGACCTAGTACATAGAAACAATGCACCGTAACGAATGAGAAATTCTAATACACTTTTTATCTCAGAAGAGACGTTTAGTAGTACCATTAGAATATAATAGATTTACATGATATTCTACTTTAATGTCGCACCTTCCTAAAAAGAATATAGTGTAGTTTCTTTAACACACATCAGCCAAAGGGTTGATCGAAATAGTGGAAAAATAGAAATGATAGGTTTCCACAATTCTACTAAACGTGGTGTAGATGTCCTCGATCAAAAATATGCTATCTATTCACAGTAAGACAAGAAGCACTCCATAACAACGTGTTGGCGTTTTGAAGGGTTAAGTCCAACATACTGAGGTCAAGTATGTTGGTTATGTATAAATTTTTATTCGAACTGTAATTTTAATAACAAGAGTTACGAATTAAAAAAAACAATTCTTTACTAGAAATTAATATACGTACATAGATATTTGAAATTTGTTTGATAACTCTTTCTATGTGAAAATTACAATTCCTAATTTTCTACAATTAAAATTGACGCAACGTTTTGAATATTTGTAGAATCTCAAAGAAATGTTTTTTGAAAAACTGACCACAACTTTTTCTCACTTCTAAAAAATATAGACCACAACGTGCTTTTTTTTGTTTTAAAGTCAATTTTCCTAGTTTTGGAATTATACTTGTTATACATCTTTTAATTTTAATAATCGTTTATTAAGCAATTAAGGGCAATTTAATAATAATAATGACTTTATTCGTTTTGTATCTATTTACAAAAATTCTATAAAACATTGTTATCAGAATTATAACTTTATAACTCAATTGAGAAATGATAAATTTGGGTTTATAGAAGACCGTCTTGGTATCATTGTTTAGAAATACATATGTCGCAGGGGTATGGTAAAAACAGGTATTTTTTTTATTTTTTTTTCAGCCAACAGCCGTTAGGCCAATCATGGTGTTATTATGACATCCAGGACCAACTATTTCTTTGGCAGCCGTACCACGAGGCGCCGAGAGAAGCAACCGTAGAACTCCCATCCCAGTTCTGCCCAGAAAGAGCGTTGCTTAACTACTAATCGAACGTGGATGCTTGTTCAAGCTACACCAGCCGGGACCCTGATTTGATCAAATCTCTAAGCGAATTGATAATTCACGGGACATGTTAAAATGGCAACTCGATATGGTCATTTCCCTAAACAAATCAGGTGATTTGATCAAATCCATAAACTGCTTTAGTGAAAGGCCAAACTTTTATGATGCCAACTGAAGTATCAATTTGAAATGAATTGTTTGTCATATTTAATACGATCTCCGTAATGTTGTTTGCATCTAATGGACCTATATCTCTCTTAGGTACATCAATCAAAACGGTGAAACGCGTCTTTAAATGTCTTCGAAGAAGTATCTTTAATTTTTTCAGCAGATCTTTTTAGATTTTGTCCAGCATGTTCCCATTGTTGTTTTATATTTTCTTATTTTTGGCATAAATAGCATAGAATTGTCGACCCATATCCTTCTTCTCTTACCGTATTTCCACATATTGCGTGCACTGGGTTTTTACAAATGTCGCATGAATGGGCTCCAGTAGATTCCATTCCACAAACAACACAAATCGCTTTTTCTTCTCTGTCAACTGCTTCCCCTTCTGATGCGACTAACATTACAAGTGTTCTAATAGCTGTCGATGCAGGTGTTGAAATAGAGTCTTAAACTGGTTCGAGTTGTCTTATTATCGATAAAGAAATTAGTTCAGCTGCTGGTAGATCCTCTGAAGTTGAAGCGTTGTTGTTAATTAATTCAGCTGCTGGTAAATACTCTGAAGTTGAAGCGTTGTTGTTAATTAATTCAGCTGCTGGTAAATACTCTGAAGTTGAAGAGTTGTTGTTAATTAATTCAGCTGCTGGTAGATCCTCTGAATTTGAAGCGTTGTTGTTAATTGATTCAGCTGCTGGTAAATTCTCTAGAGTTGAAACATTTTTATTAATTAATTCAGCTGCTGGTAGGTACTCTGAAGTTGAAGCGTCGTTGTTAATTAATTCAGCTGCTGGTAGGTACTCTAAAGTTGAAGCGTTGTTGTTAATTAATTCCGCTACTGGTAGGTACTCGGAAGTTGTTAATTAATTCAGCTGCTGGTAGATCTTCTCAAGTTGAAACATTGTTATTAATTACTTCAGCTGCTGGTAGGTACTCTGAAGTTGAAGCGTTGTTGTTAATTAATTTAGCTGCTGGTAAATACTCTGAAGTGGAAGCGTTGTTGTTAATTAATTCAGCTGCTAGTAGGTACTCTGATCTGAAGCGTCGTTGTTAATTAATTCGGGTGCTGGTAGATCAAATGAAGTTGAAACATTGTTATTAATTAATGCAGCTGCTGGTAAATACTCTGAAATTGAAACATTTTTATTAATTAATTCAGCTGCTGGTAGGTACTCTGAAGTCAAAGCGTCGTTGTTAATTAATTCAGCTGCTGGTAGATCCTCTAAAGTTGAAGCGTTGTTGTTAATTAATTCCGCTGCTGGTAGGTACTCTGAAGTTTAAGCGTTGTTGTTAATTAATTCAGCTGCTGGTAGATCCTGTCAAGTTGAAACAGTTTTATTAATTAATTCAGCTGCTGGTAGATCATCTGAAGTTGAAACATTGTTATTAATTAATTTAGCTGCTGGTAGGTACTCTGAAGTTAAAGCGTTGTTGTTAATTAATTCAGCTGCTGGTAAATACTCTGAAGTTGAAGCGTTGTTGTTAATAAATTCAACTGCTAGTAGGTACTCTGATCTGAAGCTTCGTTGTTAATTAATTCGGGTGCTGGTAGATCATATGAAGTTGAAACATTGTTATTAATTAATGCAGCTGCTGGTAGGTATTCTGAAGTTGAAGCGCCGTTGTTAATTAATTCAGCTGCTGGTAGGTACTCTGAAGTTGAAGCGTTGGTGTTAATTAATTCAGCTGCTGGTAAATACTCTGAAGTTGAAACAGTTTTATTAATTAATTCAGCTGCTGGAAGGTACTCTGAAGTTGAAGCGTTGGTGCTAATTAATTCAGCTGCTGGTAAATACTCTAAAGTTGAAACATTTTTATTAATTAATTCAGCTGCTGGTAGGTACTCTGAAGTTGAAGCGTCGTTGTTAATTAATTCAGCTGCTGGTAGGTACTCTGAAGTTGAAGCGTTGGTGTTAATTAATTCAGCTGCTGGTAAATACTCTGAAGTTGAAACAGTTTTATTAATTAATTCAGCTGCTGGTAGATCCTCTAAAGTTGAAGCGTTGTTGTTAATTAATTCCGCTGCTGGTAGGTACTCTGAAGTTTAAGCGTTGTTGTTAATTAATTCAGCTGCTGGTAGATCCTCTCAAGTTAAAACATTTTTATTAATTAATTCAGCTGCTGGTAGATACTCTAAAGTTCAAACGGCGTTGTTAATTAATTCAGCTGCTGGTAGATCATTTGAAGGTGAAACATTGTTATTAATTAATTTAGCTGCTGGTAGGTACTCTGAAGTTAAAGCGTTGTTGTTAATTAATTCAGCTGCTGGTAAATACTCTGAAGTTGAAGCGTTGTTGTTAATGAATTCAACTGCTAGTAGGTACTCTGATCTGAAGCTTCGTTGTTAATTAATTCGGGTGCTGGTAGATCATATGAAGTTGAAACATTGTTATTAATTAATGCAGCTGCTGGTAGGTACTCTGAAGTTGAAGCTTCGTTGTTAATTAATTCAGCTGCTGGTAGGTACTCTGAAGTTGAAGCGTTGGTGTTAATTAATTCAGCTGCTGGTAAATACTCTGAAGTTGAAACATTTTTATTAATTAATTCAGCTGCTGGAAGGTACTCTAAAGTTGAAGCGTCGTTGTTAATTAATTCAGCTGCTGGTAGAGCTTTGGATATATCACCCTATATACTTTTTTAAATGGTAAAACATTGAGCACCTGCAATTTTGAAACAAAAATGGTTATTAGTGATTGTAAATATTCAAATAACCACTTACTGTACATTATCATATGTTCGCCAAATGTGGGATATCGTATGGGAACTATTTTATTAGTTTAGTAAAAGCTCCTTATATTTTAACAAATGAATTTCTTATTATTTGGGTCTGTGTAATTTTTATTGACTTTTTAGTTACAATGCTTTCTTGTGTTAAAAAATATTATCACTTGCAATGTGTGCCCCAAATACTAACAATGAGAAAAAATTATCTGGTAATACTCAGTGCATGTGGGATATTCTGTGAGAATATTACCATTGAATATTGAATCCAGGAGGCGACCGGGGGGGGGGGATTTCCCCCGAGCAGTACACAATCCCCCCCCCCCCCGAAACATTTACTCTTCATATTCATGTTTTTTATCTATAAAAAATGGGTGGACTGTGTGAGAAATGGTGATTCTGCAAGGTTTAAGTGGCACAAATAAGCGCTGAAATCAATTATCTGCACTCCACGTATTCGAATTTCTCTCAATTTTACTTTTATACAGATTTAAAAAAAATCACAAAAAAAATTAGATGATGCAAACCTGTTACAGATATTGCGTTACATCAAGGTTGGCATGCATCGGTTTTGCCATGCACTATTTGGGACGCTCGCTTCTCGATGCATATTCATCTTCGTGATCTATTCAACTGGTGTTTTCAATGCGGTACGGTACGGCCACACATATAGAGCCATATGTGCGACGACTTGTTTAAACTTATTGCAGCCATATTTTTGTTTCTTACACAATATTTATGAGCAAGCTACAATACTACATCCTGCACAGTCTACACTACTAAAGACACAATACATGCACATCTCATCTACAAACATACGCGTCTGCACCAAATATTTCTTTGCTTGTGTATATATTTCTGTAAGGTAATGCTCTCTTTTCACCAAACACTTCACCATTTTTAAACGTACAGTTGCGGAAACATAAATCTGGACAAGTCATGTAGGGCCAGTTTTCACTACTGAATATTGTAATATGTAAGCAGACATAATAAGGGCAAAGAAGGAGTAGGGCTAATTGTAAAATACGAAAGAAACAGTTCTGGTAACAAAAGTTAGAAGATAAATATACGTTTGTGGCAGAAGGAAGAGGTGCAAAACCCATAATAAACTTGTTGATGATTGCTTTATTATCAATATGAAACACTTTTATGAACTGAAACTTTTTATTAACATACATACATTTTGTTTAGAGACGTTGACATTAGTTATCACATAGCACGCTACTCTTTAATGCAATAAAGGTGCGAAATTTAAATGATAACTCCAACAAATAGTTATTTGTTTCATTAGTACAAAAAATGGATGATTTCGGGACAAGTAAGACAGATCGCCGGACGACGCGCAGCGGAGTCCGGCGAGTCTTACGCGTCCCGAAAACGCATTTTTTGTGCGAATGAAACATACTATTTTTTCTCCAACTACTCATAAATTCGGTAATATGACCTATTATTTAGAATCAAACATTGTAGGTTATATTGTAGAACTGTCATGGCGCAAATAAACAATCACTATACGGGGAAATTAAACAACAACGACGGCGATTGCCGAATATTGACGAAGCGTTTGTGTTTTATTTAAAATTTACCATGTAAAACCCTATCTTGCGTCCATTTTTGTACTAGTGCAAATATGAATCGAAAAGTGTACAGTTGCCAAGGTAATTGGTGAACATCCCGAAATGCCTGACTTTTTGTACAAAATTATTCTACAATATGGCGTCTTATTCGTGTGGTTGGAGAAAAACTATATAACATACAGGATTTAAGACACAAAGTATTAGTACAACAAACCTATACTGATAAAGATGCAGAACTGGCAACCAATCATAGACGAGTAAGAGCGATATGGAGAGTACAGAAACACAAAAGACAAAGGAAAAAACTGCTTAGTAAAACGTTGTACTCGATCTAAAGCGTTACAACCACTGTGAGTCAGACTGTCATTTCTCATAGTTTCAAACTGCGCTGCACTTGAACGACCAATCAGCATTACGTCGCTCCGAGCGGCTAATGTAGAGGACTATAAATAGTTCCATACCGACCTTGAGTTCTTAGAGCGACTTTCACTCTGATGATGCAATGTGTTGCGAAACGTTAGTCAATATGATGGGTGCACAACAGCAACAAAGCCAAATGTGCCTACGTGTCCTTGTTTTCAAGGTACTCAAAGAACACGAGCCGAGCATGCCATTGCGTGGATTCTTGCTCGATTTTACAAGTTGAAAGGCATATTTAGCCAGAGAATGCTGGTCGTCCATTTACAATGACTACGCGGTTTAAGCCGAAATTCCTTTATAACAAGGAGAAAACTAAATTTATAAAGTTGGCAATAAAGAAACTCAAAGATGACGACAGAAGAATATCGAGAAGAGATGGATAATAAATTTCACAAATTGGAAGCAGAAATAATAAAATTGATATTGGAAAACAGATGGAAAATATTCAAGGAAGTATTGTATGGAAAAACGGCAGTAATCTGTGGAATAAGAAGGGTGAGAAAACAAAGGAAAACAAGAAGGAAAGGTGGAAATAAAAAGCTTAGAAGAAATATATGCGGACTGGATCACAACAGGTTCGGTAAGAATATACAAATAAACATCAGAAACAGAGCAAAGGCAGTATCGAAGAAAGCAAAACAGAAAAGTTGAGAAGAGTTGGGTAAAGAGATAAACGAAACGTACAAGAAATGGACTAGAATAAGAATAAGAAATGAGAGGAGTAAAACATAAAAATAATGAAGCTAAGACAGACAATAATGAAATACTGGAAATATGAAAAATATGTTATTTACAAAAGTGAATAACAATTAGGCAATGAAGAAATAAAGATAAATTAAAGGCAACGGGAAGAAGAAATAGGCCAAACAGAAACCGTTACAAGAGAGGAAGTTGAAGAAGCATTAAGAAAAATAAAAACAAGGAAAGCATGTGAAGAAGATAATTTAAAATAAGAAATGACCAAATGCATGGGAGCAAAAGAAAAAGGATAGTCATGGAGAATTTGCAACGACTCATAAAGGCATCAGAAAATATTGGAGGATTGGGAAAATAGATTAGATTAGATTAGATTTCACGACTGCCTTTTGCTGGCATGCGCACGTCAGCCCTTTGGGCTTTTTGTACTGTCGGGAGTTTTCAAGTTAGCAAGCCGACATCCGTATCTTTTACTAGACTTGCAATGTCCCCTACTAGTTTGCGGTTGTCAATAGAGTTAAGGCTCCAATCGAGTTGGTGTCTTTTACGCTCTAATGCTGGGCATTCAAAGAGGATATGATAGGCTGTTTCATCATCCTCTTGGCATAGTCTGCAAACAGGTTCATCTCTATAGATATTGATCCTGTGCATAAATTCTCTGAATGCTCCAGTGCCTGTTAGTAGACTGACTACTTGCTTGATTCGAGTTCTGTTCAGTCTCAACAGGGTTTTGGTGGTATGTGGATTCGGAGTTTTTAGCAATCTTTTGCAGTGTGTTGCTTGATTGTAGTTTCTCCACCTTAGTTGGTGTGATGTATTGACCCATTCATTAATGGCTGAGCGGGCTTGGTTTTTCTGGATGCTTAGACCAGGTTCTGGACCGGTCATTGCATTACGGGCTGCTTCTTTTGCGAGCTTGTCCGCCTTTTCGTTTCCTTCAATACCTTGGTGACCTGGGATCCAGCATAATTTTACTGTATTTCCCTGGCTTAAGGTTTGAAGTTTGGATTTGCATTCCTTGACCAGTCTCGATGAAGTACTGAAAGCGTTTAGCGCTTTCAGTGCTGCCTGACTGTCTGAGAGAATGTGTATGTCTCGATTGAGCAGCTTCTTTTCTATGCTGATGTATACGCATACGTTAATAGCTTGTACTTCAGCCTGAAAGATGTTACAAAACTTTCCTAGACTAACTCTTTCTTTGGTTCTAGGATTGGTACTGTTCACACCGGAACCTGTACCCCCTTCAAACTTAGATCCATCAGTGTAAAAAATGATGTTCTTATTTGTTGGAGTTGGTAGTTGGTCCGGATTCCAACTTGTGTGTACAGTAAAGTTCTTTTCAAAGTCATAGGCTTTGATTATAAGATCAGAACCCATTTCTAATATTGGGTTGTTGATGTGTGACATGATCTTGCCATGTCCTAGATTATTAGCTGTGATCATCCAGTGACCAGTACTTTGTAATCTGTAGGCTGCCATTCTGGCTTCACCTTCCAAGAAGATGTGCAGAGGTGGCAGATTTAAAATAGCATTCAGTGCTTGTCCTGAGGTGCCTTTAAAGGCTCCAGTGATGCACCGATTAGCTAGATATTGTATTCTGCTGATTTTGTGGATCGCAGTTGCTTGTTTTGTTTTGGGCCACCAGGCGATTATTCCATATGAAATTATTGGTGGAACCATGGTTTTGTACAGCCAGAGGGTCAGTTCCGGTTTGAGCCCCCACGTACTACCTATGGCTCTTTTTCCAATAACTAATGTTTGTATGCACCTGGTGATTGTTTTGTCTAAGTGGGAGTTCCAAGTTAGTTTGGAATCGATGGTTAGACCTAAGTACTTAACCTCGTTCTCCCAGTTGACATTTCTCTCAAACAGTTTTATGTTCATTCTGTTTGTGATGTTCTTTCTACGAGTGAAAGCGACGAGAGTAGCTTTGCTGGGATTAATTCTAAGATTATTCTCTAGAAACCACTCTTCGGTTATCTTTAGTGCTGATTTCATTACATTGTCTACGGTTCTTTGGTATTTACCTTGAATCAGTATGACAATGTCATCAGCGTATCCTTGAGTGTAGTAGCCTTTGTTATTGAGTTGGATCAGCAGTTCGTCAACTGTGAGGCACCACAGGAGTGGAGAAAGAACTCCTCCCTGTGGACATCCCCTTGTCGCCTGCACTGTCTTTTCCTTGTCAAATAACTTGACTTTTACAACTCTAGTGTTGAGCATTGCCATAGTCCATCTTATCGTGGTGTTATCAATCTGATGGTTTGTCATTGCTCTTTCAATAGAGTGGTAGGAGGTGTTGTTGAAGGCACCTTCTATGTCTAGAAATGCTCCGACTGCGTACTCCTTGTACTCCAAGGTTCTCTCAATTTTCCCCACTAGTTGGTGTAGGGCGGTTTCACATGACTTCCCTGTTTGGTAAGCATGTTGATATTTGTGAATCGGGAGTGAAGTTAGGGCTTCCTCCCTCCAGTATCCGTCTTCTAATCTTTCCAACGTTTTAAGGAGGAATGACGGTAGGCTGATAGGTCTGTAAGATTTAGCTTCTGCATAGCTGCTCTTACCAGGCTTAGGGATAAATATTACTTTAGTCACTCTCCAGGGTTGGGGAATGTAGCCTAAGGCAAGACTTGCTTGGAACATGTCTTTGAGTGGGTTCAGCAGTATATCTATCCCTTTCTGCAGCATTACGGGTTGTATGCCGTCGTTTCCAGCAGATTTGAAAGGACTGAAGAGGCTAGTTGCCCATCTAATCCTTTTTTTGCTGACTATTCTCTTCGCTATTTTCCAGTCCTCCCTTCTAGGGGTATGATTGGGTTCAGCCAGAGTAGGTTGTTCCACTGCTCCGGGTAGGTGAGTTTTTATCAAAAGAGATAAAGTCTCCTCTTCCGTTGTAGTGTATTCTCCGCTTTCTTTTTTAAGAGTGCCTACTGGGTTCATGGCTTGCTTTGAGATAATTTTGTGGAGTCTAGCTGTGGATCGCGTGGTCTCCACCTCCTAGCAAAACTTTTTCCAGGCTGCTATCTTAGCTGGTTTGATCTTTTTGCCATAGTCTGTGAGAGCCTTGTGATAGTTCTCCCAGTTATTTGTGGCTTTAGACCTGTTAAACAGACGTCTGACTTTTTGTCTGGTCTTTTCTAGGTCTTTATTCCACCAATTTGTGTGTTTTTTTGCTCTTTGCTGACTTGGGTCTATTAGAGGGCAGCTACTCTGAAAGGAGTCAATCATGGCCTCTTTTAACCGGTCAGCATTTGAGTCTAAAACTACTTTATTGGGAGATCTGAACTTTAGGTGTTCTATCTTCTCTTGTAGTTTTTGTTTATATAGGTCCCAGTCTGTCTTTCTTGGGTTGTAGTAAACTCTTTGGCTTACTTCCCGTTGAGACAGTTCAAAGGTTATATAATTGTGGTCAGATAGTGATGGTTCGTCTGAAACTTGCCATTTATTCACTGATTGACTAATTCTCATAGTGGTTATGGTAATATCTATAACTTCATGTCTATTAGTGTTATAAAAGGTTGGAGTGTTACCTTTATTGACTACTACTAGATTGTTAGTTAAGATAAATTCTAAAAGTGACTCACCTCTTATGTTACAGTTGGTGCTGCCCCAAATGGTGTGGTGTGAATTTGCGTCGCAGCCTAGGATGAGGTCTAGATCGTCTTGGGAGGCAGATGATACTAGGTTCTCTAGTTCCTCGCTAGGCGGTGGGTCCCTGGAATCGAATGGAAGGTAGACTGAGCTTATAATGGCTTGGTCACAACCTTCATCATTATTCCATTTTATTTTAATTGTGGTTATGTCTCTAGAACAGAATTCCATTAGTGGTAAACAGTCTAGGTTATTTCTTATAAGTATGCATGTTCTAGGACTTGCATGATTATAAATAAGCTTACCTTTAGCACCCGTAATCCACGGACTTGTCCCTTAACTATCCATGGTTCTTGGATCAGTGCTAAATCGATGTCATCTGCAGGCAGCTTTCTGCTTAGAGTTGCAGTGGCTGCTTTGCAGTGGTGGAGGTTAATTTGAACTTCTTATCAGGTGCTTCTTTCCTATCCTTGGAGCGGATGAGGAGAGTGACCTTGTTGAGGCCTAGGTGCGGCCTTTTTCTGCTCGGAAGGGTGTCCTTGACTGGAAGTCTGGTCTGTCAACTCTGCAGTAGAGGCACACTGTTCCATTTTTGTCTCGGTCACCGAAGTCTGAGCATCAGTGATCAGAAACGGTGATGACTCCATCAGTGTGTCGTCTTCACCATGTGAAAGAGCAGTTGTTAAATCTATACAAGTGAGTATTTAATGCAACTGTAACAGGTTTGGCTAAATTCTTCTGGAGGGCGCCTGGTATCCAGAAGGCTCCGTTTATGACGCATATTATAAGCCCCTGCGCCTGCACCTGCTGGTGCTCTGTTTTGCAGGGGTCGCATAACACATTCGAAAAGGGGATTTTGGAACCAGAAAGGCTGATCTTCTAGACAGCCATGCATCTCTTGAGCCTGGTCCCCCGCCGTGAGATTTAGGATTTTTATTGAGGTTTTCTCCTCTTGGTCCAAGCGGTGAAGCCAAGACCCCCAGCACAGATATCTCCCGTAATACATGCCTACAGCAGAGATATCCATGTATGGTATAACGGCAATGACGTGACCAGAGGTTCGTCTTTGCCGGCATCGTTATCCCAAGTGCAGACCCTTAGCCACGACACGACAGCTGGGCTTGGGGGATGTTTATCGACTTCCCAGTCTAGATCCACAGGGTTCAGTCTCAACAGGGCCACCACGAAAAGGATGCAATCGCTAGGATCGCATATCACTGATCGTTGCCAGTGATACCCTGCGGTCTTCCTTGTCAGGCGGAGGGTGCAAGACCTGAACAACTTGGCTGCACTGCCTCGGCGTGAATCTTCACAGCGTTTATAGCCGTTCAGTTCAGCTGGCAATGCTCGGACCCCTTGGGAAAATAACTTGACTGTGCGAATGAGCTGCGATAGCTACAGAGCGACATGTCTATTATCAGTATGTTTCAAGGTATACATCAAAATAATTGAAGAGAAAAGTGATGGAAAGTAAAATGGATAGCCAAACTAGTGACAACATACTTATAGTGGCAAATTGAATGAAAAAAAAAATAATAGAAGAAGGTGAGGAGTTACTTTTAACATTTATAGATCTAAGAGCGGCGTTTGACACAATAGATAAAATAAGTATCTGGAAGTATTTAGAAAAACTCAACTAATAAATATCACTAGTAGTATATGTATGTCTATAAAACAGTAAAAGAAAGAGTACACATAGCAGGAGAGAGATCGAATGAGTTCAAAGTGGAGAGGGGACTATAGCAGGAAGACAGTCTAACACCCGTATGCATAGTTCTCCGGCGACTCGCCGGAGTTTTGTTATGAATAGTATGTTGGCGGCACTGTACGTCTATGTCAAATTCGAGGTTATCAGGTTAGGTTTTCCGTCAGTTTTGACAGAAACTGACACAAAATCTAACCTGGTAACCTCGAATTTGACATAGACATACAGTGCCGCCAACATACTATTCATAACAAAACTCCGGCGAGTCGCCGGCGAACTATGCATACGGGTGTAAGTCTACTATTGTGTATTGCTGTTACGGACAGAATAATGAGAAAACACCAAAGAGAGATTGAGGGGATTATTCACAGTTATTGGATAAAAGAAATTAGAGTCGGTAAAGATAAGTAGTTTATGTATGGAAGTGAATACCGATAAAAGTAAAATGATAGTGAATGAGAAGCCAGAAAAAGATTAAAATAGAGAAACTAAATGCAAAAGAGACAGCTTAGAAAGCATTACAACATATGAATATTTGGGAAGCATAATTACCGAGGATGGAAAAATAGAGACAGAATTAACCAATAAAGTAAGAAAAACAGTATTTACTATGCAATATATTTCGATACTGAGAAAAAAGAGGTAGACAAAAACGAGAAATTAATCGTACATAACACCGTTACAGTACCAACGCTCCTACACGCCACCGAGAATTGGACACTTCAGAGAAAGCGCGAGAACAAAACAATAGCTATAGAAATTAAACGTTTGAGAAAGATAGCTGGTAAGGTAAATTGGCAGAGAATACGGAAAGAAGAAATAAGAAAGTTGTTAGATCAAGATTTAATACAGAAAAGATAGAAAAGAAACAATTAAACTGGTATGCACACATATTAAGGATAGATCTAGAAAGAACATGCAGAAAAGTAATGGAAGTAAGAAGACTAAAGAAAAGAAGAAGAAGAAGAGCTAAGAAAATTTGAATGGCTCACATAGCAGATATAGGAAAAGGAAGGGGAAAACATTAAATTAAATGAAAATATTAGTAAGGAATAGGGAATAATGGAAAAAGTGGGTTAAAAAGGATACATAGTTCTAAGTCCGTCGCCGAAAGACAATAGAGTATGAGAAGAAGAAGACGAAGAATATTGCAATTTTATGAAATCCTATCTATCATATGCCATTGAACGAAAATGAACTGGTTAATATGCAATATAAGCAGATTGGGATAGCATGGACAATGAGTGCACCCGGACAATTTAACTTACGCAAATTTCAGTGTCCCTCTTTATATTTCTGCAATGGTATAATGTTGCGTAACTTTCCGGAGACTTTAAAATTTACTTTGATCACGTTATTTTCAAAATGTTGCCTCGGGTAAACTCAGATGCCATGGGTTCGTTTACTCAAATGTATAACTTGCAGAAATAACACCATGTACTTCGGCATATTGTTGCGACGCTCTGTTATTTTTGGGACGTTATGCAACCCACACGACGATGCTGTTCTATCCGGTTGCGAACCCTGGATCCAGCAAGAAAGTTCGAATGAGGTAGAAAGCCCGTAGGTTTGGATGAGATAACTTCAGTGCACTGGCAATTGTTAGATTTCAAACAGGCTATATCTGCGTAGAGTACCTATATAATAAGTACGATCTTATATAGGTACTCTATATCTGCGCCGGCTCATAATGCCCGGTTCTGTTTACAAATCACGGGCGGACAAATCTTACGTAATCAGAAGAATTACGGTGCTATGGACGATCGTAAATGGTGTATAACGCCAGACGGGTTGTGACGTTTGCTTGGTACATACGCTTGGGTATCCCTAATGTCTTTAATGGGCAAGGTTCACCTTGGGCGAAATCCGTCTGTTTGTAACCTGGTTTAGCGGAGACCGCTGGAGGGTCCCTTGAGCTCCGCGGTGCTTTGGCAGGGAAAGTGCGCTATGCCTTCGGAGATTCGCTGCGATGGAGTCATTGGATTAACAACGCTTGGAATGCAGGTATGCTAGCTATGTAGAAAGATTTAGTTTAACTGAACTAGGAGGGCGCTTTTCTTTTACAACTTTTAAGGAAAGCATTCGCCGATTCGGGTCTCCGTTACATGTGAACTCGGTCGGGAAGGTATTAGGAGAGGAAAAGTCCAGGGGTTCAAGTCTCAAGACTCAAGTCTCAAGACTCAAGTGTCGTTGACTAGCTTCGGATTAACCTTTTATACTCTTCGAGCACCTCGATATCGGTAAATTTCTAGAAAGGATTGGAAACGGAACTGCGTGGCTTATCGGTTTACGCTACGTCCTCGCATAGCGGATAAAATCGCCTTATCGAAAATCCAAACGCTATGAAGCTGGGGATAAAGGTTGTAACGGGAATTAGCGCCATTCAAATTTCTAACACACTATTTGTGCCTTAGGTAAATTTAACGCGAGACTAACGTGACAATGGTATATTCTTATAATTTTTCTGGCATGTAACTGGGAGATAACAATGTTATTTTTGAATTCCTGTTAGAGACCGATTTTTGAAATATTGTTCAATAATGAATGAGAAGTCCAAACATTCGTCTAAATGCTTTAATGACAGGTACCAAACGTATGGAATCACAGTAAACTTGATAATAGCAGAATATATAAATATAAAGTGGACTCGTTTTTGGCGCATCTTTCAGTGCTAACCTAGTTTAGATGTAAATTGCAAGGAGTAAGAGCAGACCGATAATTATCGGATTCTGTAAAGCGGGTATATTCCGGGATTTATGCATTTCCCGGTTATAAATTTTCTATTACGTCAGTGTTGTTTGGTTTTAGGGCGATGGCGTGTTGACCCCGAAAAAATGTGGCCCAGGTAAAAAATTTCCCTTATGCGCCTAACAAATAACCCTGTAAATTATTATATTTGGGAAAGTAGATCGCAGAAATTCGCTCGCGAGAGTAGACTTTACAGATAAAATTTGACGGTGCTAAATTATGTTAACTAAAATTCCTTTCCAATAACGACATTTTTAGGAATACATAAAGACTACAGTTTTTAGTTTTCGAATTGGAGAGGCAGCACGTACGCATGCCTTTTCATGCATATAATCAGAATATTTATTTTCAGCGAGCCCCGTGACGTTTACTACTATAAATTCACTGTGATGAATTGTTGGAAATTCATAGTCGCATAGACTAGACATGCATAAAATATTGTTAAAAAAGGATAAGAATAAGTTTGCTGACGTGATTTTATTAACTAATAACTGAAGAATATATCTTATATGGTAATGGAAAATTGTTAGCTTAGGTTTTCATTTCACATTGGCTTGCTATTATAGTCAGTTACATCAGGAATATCTATGGATCCATGATTGTAGACAGATGTTTGCAGTAGTTTTCTGTAATTTTCAACATATCTTCCCTTTGCTACATGTTTTACTTTCTACGTATGCAAGTTTATTAATTTCGCTCTCCCCAATCTTACTTTTCTAATTTTCATAAATTTTTTTTGCATTTGTCTGTATGTAATTTCACCTATCCTGGCGAGTTTTTATTTTCCACATCTTTGTTGTTTTATCAGGTTCTTTGTATGTTCTTTATATATAAATGCGGGTTGTGCTTGTTTAGATAAATGCTTGTCTGCGTGTGTCACGTTTTCACTGGTAGATCGGGTAAAGTTCGTCCGCCATCAGTCCTGTCGTCACCGTCTCCTTCATAATGCAACGATAAGCTAGTACGTCATGCAAAGGCATTTTGTCGAGCACGTAGAGAGTACAAACATAATGGACCAGAGAGCAGAGAGTAGAGTAAGGCGGTGGGCAAAGCAAATCAAACTTGTTACAACAGGTTCACGTACGAGTACTGCCATTATGATAAGCGATGTAGAATCGTTGTTGCAAGAGAGTAAAGCGACGAATTCAGTCAGGTTTGATTTTCTCTACTTTGATCTTGTATATTTTAAAGAAAAAAACTCTAGTCCACGAGATCACTACTGAACTGGACGACTATTGGACGCTGGGACATGATTTGGAGGTAGCACAACGGGCCCACCTTGGTGTCTAAGTGCGCGTGAGCTTGGTTTAATCTCCACTCAAAAATACAAAACTTTAAAACAATTTAAAGTAGTAACGTGGATGTTTATACCTGCATTTTGTAAAAATTGTAATCAACGAGGATATTGCGTCTCTGCAAGATATTTTAATTTAATACTTTTCAGAAAACTGTCGGATAGAACTAATCCAGTTGTAATTTAGTAACTGAGTACTCTGCATATATTTACGAATGGGTAGACACACTTTAAAATTTGAACATGCTAGAGTACTTGCCAGAGTACTTTACTGACTTTCGCAAGTGATACGTCAAGCTATAAAAATAGAAAAACATCCAACTATGTACTTTAACGGGAAACATGCTTTTAGACTTCATAAAACTGGAATATTTATCATTCACGATCTAAAGCATTACAAACACCGCTATTCAGCCGGTCACGCGCTACCGACTCCAAGTGTCATACACTGACTGGAACGCTTATTTCTAGCCTTTTAAGCAGCTTTAATACTGATAATGTAAACTGCAATGAAGTGAGAAACGTTTGTTTCCATGGACGCACAAATAGCAAAAGGTCAAGTTTGCTTAGTACCTCGTTCACAGGCTACTCTAACAATATAGACCAAGACATGGGTGACTTCCAAGGGTTCACGATCCACCTACGTACATAATTATTAGAAAACTCCTTGTTTGAGTTCACAAGGCGTAAGGCATATAAAGCCAAACATGCTGAATGCTGCTATGAACACATTTTAAGCCTTTATGATTATAATAGCAATTAATAATATTTTAAGTATATCAAATATTATTTTATAAAATGCTCCAGAGATGTGTTAGTTTAATTCTTGTATTTAGTATAAAATAGCATTGGCCTCGATAATAATTTGTATAACGGTATTAAAAATAGTGTTAGCCTTGATTTGAATAAAATGTAGTCAGAGTAGGCTTGGAAATAATGTAAAACAGTGTAAGATTGAAGACCAACAATTGGGGAAAGGAAGCCAACCTGTGAAGGAGCGTTAAGTTTAGCTTCCCTAATAAATAATTTTTAATACGTGAATAAATACCATTTTCCCAATTCAGTGTGCTTTAATAAATATTATACACCAGGTGAATTAAACATATGCTTATTCACGAAAAGATGTTGAGCTGTCGAGCACATAGTACGACTGATATCATATCTTTGAGTTAAAAAATATTTAATTCACTGACGTATATATGTTTTTATTCAACTTTGACGAAATTTTGAATAAAAAATTAATAAATATTAAAATTAGGATATAAATTCGCCCATTCATCGTTGATTTGATCTAAATTTTAGTAATTATATTGAGATAATCTTGTGCTCTCGACAATTATGCTTGCCAATAGAGCTAGAATGCATTGAAAGTCAAACCGAGGCACAGAACTAATTATTTTAATTATTAGTAGCTTCAGCGTACTTATGCGAACGTTTTGTCCGTCCGTCTGTCTGTCTGTCTGTCTGTCTGTCTGTCTGTCTGTCTGTCTGTCTGGATCGCCTGTAACTTTCGAACGGCTACAGATATCGAAATTTTGAAAGGGGGCAAAGTTGTTGCTAAGGTCCCGAGCACCTTCATGCGCTATTTGGTTTTGGCGAAAGGTGGCGATTTTCCACTTTGCAAAATGTCCAAGCATTGTAGCACCATCTACAGAAGTTTGGTGGTCACGTTTTGAACTACACATTCTGGGTGCACTATAATACTTAATGTTTTCGCAGTGCTGAAGCTACTCTTTAGACCTGTAGTTGAGCAGTTTATTGCAAGCTTAGCTTGCTTTTATTAAGATAAATGGGTGCAGCTGAGTTTCACGATTTGAGGCAAAAGGAAACATGAAAGGCTAGTTCAAAAGGATTACGTTCGTGGGCTCAGATTTGACGAGGTTTTCAAAGTGGAAATGCAGTTGAATTGTGTTTGACGATTGTAGCATTAACGTTTACAGTATTATATTTGTTATTGTACGAAATGGTTTGCACAAGTACAAAGTATAAACATTATAGTAGTCAGAACGCTGGCACCAAAATGACAAAGTAACTGAAGGGTATAGCAATGTAGTACGAGGTTTAGAAACGTTGCCAGATGCAACTGACAAGAAATTTTGCAAAAGAGCAACCTACGAATAGCAAAGAAATAAAACAAAGGACATAAAGTGTTTAATAAACTACAGAACGTCATAACAGTGCGGTTAAAATTACAGTGAGTAAAGTGAAACGCATTTCTGACCTAAGAAAAACATTATTTAGCCTGTAAGAATCAATGCTGTTATTAAAACCTTATTCTATAAGTTAATTTTATGTATCAAACCTTATTTCATTTTATACAATTGTGGTGTGATGTTGCTATGATACGAGAATGTCTTTTTTGAACAACCACACAAAGAGAGCTTAATTATTGCCCAAGCTGTTAGCATGGTTTCACATCAGCTCCCATAAAAAGTTTGATTTTGCGAATAAAACACATCCGTTTTAATACAAGTGTTGGTTTTATTTTACCATTAAAGTGTGGGTGACAATTAGAAGCAGTTTTCCAGTAGTAAAGTGCTGTATTTGGTGCATACTCGTCTTCGACAAAAACCAGACAAGTGGCGATCCGAGTAAGGGCTAGGTTTGGGAATCGATACCACCTGCAGGAGTGAGTTGAAGCCAAAGTTGGTACCTTCAACACCTAGAGGGGTCCTCCACGCAGAGCTTCAAGCAGAGGTCCGAGTCCCCAGGCTGTTAGCAGCGAAGAAAACGAGTTGGCGTCCCCTGAGAAGTGCGGCCCAGCATTTGAAGCTGCAGAAAACCAGGTATTTGCAAAAATACCACTATTCAGAGCTTGTTTATATTGCGAGGACCTGCAAGATTGAAGTTTCTGCTACGCATTGCCGCAGTTCCCGATTATCCAGAGCATTCCAGAACCCGGAGATCGACGTGGCGCCAGTAGAAATTGTAGAAAAGACAAGAAAATCGTCCATTCGTTTGCAACTAAAAACAAAAGAAAGAACAATAGCCGTTAGGAATGTTGCTATGCGAGTTTAAACATTGCTTACCTGCGGTAAATTTGCCGATTTTGGGATTGATTTAAATCAAATTATGGCTAATTGTACGAGGGCGCACTGTTTCGTGTTTCATGTCAATTTTAAGGTTAGTTGTGTCAGATCTAGTTTTGGTGCGTGCGCAAGTGAGAAGTCTAGTTAAGTTGTAGCTACTAGAAGTGAGTTTGGTCTACCAGCATTTCGAATTTAGCAATCTAACCCCGAGACAGAGTTTCATGTTCACCGGAGCAGCCGCATTTGATTGCAGATAATTAAAATTAAATAAGAGCAACAGAATCGTTCAATTTTGCAGTAAAATATTTGCATTTTTAATAAGTCTAAGATCGTGCACAGGCAGCACTATTCTGAATACGTAAATTTTGGAGGATCCCGTTTCAAATTAATTTTTTTGTTATTAAAGGCAAATTTGCCTAAGTGGGGGGTCTAGTTCATAGCAATATATTACACACTATAAAAAGAAAGAATAATTGAATATAAATATTTTTAGAAATAATAAAAATATCTCTTTCTTCATTGAAACGTGGAAAGCAGTTGGAGCCCTAGGTGTGAGACAACGGCTGAATTGGAGACGTCTTTGCAGCAGTCGAGTTACAGGAATCGTTCTACAGCACGTCCATCGATTTGTATCTGCAGGCCGGCGAAGGAAGAGGGGCGCATGCATCGTGGAACTTGCTGAGGGTAGAGTTAACACTTAGTTTCCATTGGAATAGCAATAGAAGGGTCAGGAAGGTTCATACTAAGAGATTGAATTTAGAGAATTTCAAGCGTGGCGTCGGCTTTTCTTGCACTTCCTGCAGAAACGTCATCTGAGTGTTTTTTGTTTGTGACGTGTATTTACTTACTGCAATTTTTATCACCTAGACAACGCTCTAATTACGTAATGACAAAAATTGTTTAATAATAGCGAACTTGTTTTGAGAATTGTGAGGTGGGATCGCCATATTTTAATTTGATTCACAATAGTTAAATAATATCCAGTATTGTAGCAATCCCAGTAGTTAAAACGCATTATACAAAGCGTTTACAGTTAACACGATAAGTTGATAGTAAATGTATTTCCTATAATTTATACAAATCAAAATAATACTTGCTAGGATGTAGAGACGCGACCCATATGAAATAGAGCTCTTTCAATATTATTAAACTAATTTATTTTAAATATTAAAATCCACAACAAGTAATAACAACCATAGTAGTGCTTATCTACTAAAAAGATGACCTGGTCTAATTTTAATATTTATTTTTATTGATTTATTTTATTTAGTACTACTCAGTCAACAGCCGTTAGGCTAATTATATGCGTCGCTGTACATTTTATGGGGAATTTCAACCCCACTAACGACTGTCATAATGTTATTATGACATCCGGGACCAACTATTTCCGTGGCAGCCGTACCACGAAGAGTCGAGAGAAGCAACCGTGGAACTCCCATCCAAGTTCTGACCAGAAAGAGCGTTGCTTAACTTTACTGATCGAACAGATCGAATTAATTGCCAAACAATATGAAAAACCATGATAATATTCAAGGTCACACGAGCCTAAGCAGTGTTCGAAAAAGTATGAATGATATTCTGGAATTTCGAGATCTTCAAACAGTAAATTCATATTGCTATTGTATTATCTTTATTACATCTTGATCATTTGCAAGATAAGAGAAGTCACCTATGATGTTTGTTAGTGAGGCAATATAATATAACTGAAAGCGTTTACGACGTGCAAATTAGACAACTACCCTTTGGGTTTCGTAAATACTTAGATTATTGTCTAATATATACAACAATAAAAAGTACCGAAGCTCTCACTTGACTAAAAACATGATATAAACTATGTGACAGTAGCGTGCACGAATCATTAGATAATGTAAAACAATACAAACCCAGTGCTTTTGTACTTAAAGTTTTAGTGAATCTATTTTTTTTTATGAAGGAGGTATCTACTTAGCTCAAATTTCAAGTATGGGTGGTACATTATGACCAAATAAGCACTCTATGTGATTTTCTGATGACTTGAATTTGTTCCATGTTGCTAACCACATCGGAGATAAATCACACGTTATAAAATGGATATTCTTAGCTTAAATAACAAGTGTTACAGGTTGAATGCTATATTAAATCGTATACATTTAACAACACTAAAACAATTGTTGTGTTCGCCGTTTCATTCTCTATGTATAATTGCAAATATAATCGTCTCCGGCAAATTCCTCGAATGCAATTGCTCGAAATCAATTGTTCGAAATCAATTGCTCGAAAATCAAATTGCTCGAATGTAACTTTTCTCGAAATACAAGTTCCTCGAACCGCAATTTCTCGAAAATGTTTTGCTCGAATTTATGTGGTCTTAAATAATGGGTCAATACTAAAATCTTCAAAATCTTTTGTAGTAAGTGGTCAAAGACAGTATTATGTTCTTGTAACAGGAAAGTGATTATCATTTGAATGTAATTACGGGTATTCATAATCAGGATAATGGGTTTGTTGTTATTACGAAATAATGTTAAATAGGTTTTTCTTAAGACACGAAAGTGATTATCATCAGAATGTAATACATACCTATACCTATTTTTTATTAATAAAGGTTATAATTTGTAATTTGTGTTTTTTTTTTATATTCGATATTAACCGATTCGAGTTAAGGCTATTTCACAACTTTATTTTTTTCGAGCAACAGATAATCGAGAAATTGCTGTTCGAGAAACTTGCTATTCGAGCAAAGTCACATTCGAGCAATTGACTTTCGAGCAACTGATTTCGAGCAATTCTTTTTCGAGCAATTGCATTCGAGCAATTTACCTAGAACCAAATATAATAGAGCTGATTTCAGTAGCAGGGCCGTTGTGTGGATGTCATTAATTATAATTTCTAGTTTTACAGCATCGTCGCTTTTTCAAGCTCTTGACCGTGCACACCATTCATCTTCATTTTCGTCGACCATATAAAGCCGAAATAAACTATTAACGCCACAATGATGAAGCATTATGAACGTAATAAATCGATGCTTTAAATCTACATTTCCCTTACATATTGCTCATAGTTGTGTCAAGCAGCTAAATTGCTATATATGGCGTTGTGAGTGAATGTTTCACTAATATAACGTAGCAGAGGCTAGCAACTGCTGGTACATGCACAGGGTTGGTTCGGAATGTTAAAAAAAAATTCACTTAATGTGCATAAGAAATCTTTGGATATTTTCATGTCACGCTACTATGTATAATTTGTCGTTTTCCAGAAATGACTTGCGAAAAACTTTGGATGTTTTATAAGCACGAAGCTCGAGAAATACGCTTTAAAAATAAAAAATCAGGGACGCACCAGCACTTAAAGTTTTAATGAGACTGGAAAGTTGTACACATTTTTTATAATAATGCTCATACCGAGTGTGACTTGGAAACTGCATCATCGTTTTTGATAAATTACTAATTGGAAATTATATACATAAATGACATGCGTCGTACTTCTTGTTTGTTAATAAGGGCCTAATATTGGGAGATCCCAGTAATTTTGTTAGGTAGAGATGCTGATAGTACTAATAGTAGTGATGCAAATCCAATCGCACCGCGATTTAGGTTAAATCCCGATCTGACTGATAACGATCTGGTTAAGAGCAGATATGAGTGATTCTGAGGTCCTGATTCCAAGTTTTACGTGTTTGTGCCCGGCTGCAAATGGCTCAGTAATGACATTATTCACTTTCAAAACATAATCAAAAACATTATGAATATCGAGTGCTTTGATATTAATAGCTTGTTGTACAACTACGCTTCCCCGCTTCTTCTATGGTCAATTGAGAAAAAGATATTCACCTCTATATTACCATCTCTGAATATGTATGAAATTTAAAATTGAGCTTTTAGGTTACGTGTCACATGGGAAAATGGGGGCCCCACAGCTCTCAATCCTCTCCGCGAATTCCAGAAAGAAAATGGAAGATTCAGATAAATTTTACCAAAGCAAATCAAACTACTATTGTGGCACTTTCTTGGTACGTGTCAAATTATTTGATTTCTACTAGTTCATAAATATTCTACTTTTCCGAGATGTTTGAATAGTAGTGGTAGTATATTAGCCGATAAAACAAGATTACGACAATATTGGGTGATTACAAGCCCAGCCCGCCCGGAATGGTGGCAATAAAAAAAGTTTTCCGGCAGCTAGTCGAGAGAGCGTAGGTTATTTTAGATATGTCCGTTACACCAAGCAAGCCTCGATAACTTAAAAAGGGATTAAATGTCTGAGCGCTACCACTTTTCTAATAATATAACTCAGCAATTTCTTAAAAGTGGATTGCGAAAATCACCCGTAGGTGTGTTGTTGATATTGCTGCAGCAACGTCTTTTTTTGCTCTGTTTCGGATGAAACTTACCTTAAGTGATTTTCTACAGCTAGAACCTTTTACACTTAAATACAGGAAAGAACGCATGCAACAACCGTCAAATCTAAAGAAAGCAGAATATTTAAAATTAAATATATTAACGTCAAAATACCAAAAGTACTATGTACAATGATCACAGCTGACTTAATTACTGAATCATAAGTCCTACATGGTGTTTTACAAAACGCCAAATATTTTCATTCGGTAATCTTAATATAATTATTTATAGGATTATGAATTCGTGAAATAATGACTATTTTGCCGTTATCTGAACGCTATAACTCGTCACTTTAATTTGCTTCCGCGACATTATTTCACTTAGCGAAGATAATGGGCGTCTACATTAATATAAATTTCAAACAGTACTGTAAGAATACAGCCTTTGGGGCCTAATATCTTACATAAATATGCTCATATATACTGGTTGAAATAAAACGCGTGTTTGCTTTATGAACCAATATAATGAACTCAATAAACTTTGTTTGCGATTGTCACCTTAACAACCTAAAACAAGTGACAATCGTAACATTACTTCCCCCCCCCCCCCAAAAGAGAGAAAATGAGGGAGGGAGGCCAGGTAGGAAAACTAATATAACCCCGTATGAAAGGGACAGGATTATATTTAGCTACAAAACCTCCTGGATCTTTTCAACTATCCTTAAAAACTAATAACAATAAATGATAACAATAAATAAAGGTAACAATAAACAATAACGCAACACTACACATGCACTGCCACTGGTCACACGAGTCTGGGTCGTTGATCGAGCGTCTCCTTCTACAAGCATGCATGAAAAAGTAAAAAATAAAAAGCAACAAACAAATAAACACATGGAAGCGTGGAAGCTTTGTTTATCTAAAAAGTAGGCGGGATCAGCCGAATGAAACTGACTGTCTCGGTAAGGTCTTCCAGTTACATGTAGTTATTTGTGTTGACAAACTTTAAAAAAACTTAACTAAGTTCGCAACTGCAGAAGTGTGCGAGGTCCATTGCATGTGTCCTCTCGGGCAAGCAACCGATGCTTACGATTGATTTTGCGTATTTGCAGGTTATATCGTAGTGACCGGCCGGCAGTGCCCGGATAAGATGCAAGACCGCACACGAGTTACTGCTGCATGCACGGACCAGGATAGGTCGTGGGTGCATGCGGGCAGCGACGGTTGGCTGCGAACGCCACTGTGAATGTGCGAAGGTTAATAATTGACCAAGCACAAGGGTTTGCTGCACGTACCGAACCAGTGTAGGTCAAGAAGGCACGCGAGCAGCAAGGGCAGATTGCAGTTGAAACTGCGAAAGTGGCCGATGAACGAAAGCGAAAGCGCAATGAGACGGCAGTGCATAATTGAACGAGAAAGATACCACCTTTGATGAACGGGATGTACCGTGAAAGATTCCATGTGGTGCACAGCGAATATTGTTGAGGAGGGCTGTGGAAGCACATCAGGGATGGAATCGAAGGGAGTCCGTTCATGTATGCTGGTGGTGTTTCAGATATGTCTGAAATCCGCTGAAGCGCGTGTAGTGTCCGCTGTGAGAAAGGAGCTGAGACACACGAACTAGTTGGCGGATGAGAACTGATGATAGCATGCTTGGGAGCTGCGCATGCAAGAGTGTCGATGGCTGTGCAGACATGTGTACCAAAAACTGTGTACGCGCATGCAGTGGCCGCCGCACGCCGCGACGTGAGAATGGGCACTCGCATGCATGCAGGACGCACTTGGTCGACATGTGCCATGGATGTGAGAACATCGAAAGCGGAAGGGGGCTGTGCAAATCGTTGACAGACAGACAGACAGACAGCCGTTTTACGGAGAATTTTGTGAAAAGGGTCTTTGTTCACCATAAAATCCATGCCGCTACGATCAACAGCAGTAAGTTCACATGTATCGGACCACGGGCGTTACAGGAAAATGTTCGAAGAAGACCGAAAGATCAATTTTAGCAGTTTTAATATTACAGTTATTGCACTTTCATGCGTTGCGATATGCAGCGCGAACGAAGCTGCATTGAAATGTCACTTTTGACAATTGTCAATCGAGGAAAACCTATCACTTGCAGACTGTTAAATTATGTACAGGGAAATTTGGTGAATACAATGACGGGAGAACTGCACAGTGGGTCTCGCGGGCGTGCCAGACATTACCGATTGAAGTTTATTTTACGGTAATATTGGTGAAGTTAAATGTAAGTGACATTTAAAGCTTAATAGATGTAAACACTTAGCTTTTCACTGCGGCAGAAGGCATCCGGGTTGGATCTGGAAAGTGTAGATGGGCATGCGCCGCGGGCAAATTTGGTTTGGGTCTGGCAGAGAACCAAGTATGCTCCAAAGAGTTCCAGCTCAGCTGGTAGGTTGGCCTTGTACAGTTGATGGTAGTTACACTGTGCGAAAGTATTGCAAGGTGTCAATGTCAATTTTCTAATTTGTGATATCACTTAGCTTTTGTTAGATGAGCTCCAGGGGACTGCACAACACAAGAGCAATATGCTGGAGGAAACGGGTACAAAAACTCGGTTGCAGCTGCGGTAGTTCACACAGGAGCCGGTTGCTTCAGAGGATGGGAGGTATGATGTCCATCACACGTTCAGGGGTCACCATTTGTAAGAATAGAGCCTTTGAGGCGTTATATCTTACATAAATATGCTCATATATACTGGTTGAAACAAAACGCGTGTTTGCTTTATGAACCAATATAATGAACTCAATAATCTTTGTTTGCGATCGTCACCTTAACAACCTAAAACAAGTGACAATCGTAACAGTACCTTTTAAGATCAGCACTGCGGCTTGTGGTACTTGAAGTTCTTTCCGGAATCGCGCTTGGACGTGTCGCTGCAGTGCTGCAGAAGGATCCGGGAAAAAATAGATAGAACGAAATCGTAAGCGATGCTACCGTGCGAGAACTTGCCCTACATATCTGGTCCCTTGTGCAGAAAATCCGGGAGTGCCGCTAGAGATACAAAACTCCGGTACACACTCTATATTAAGTGACTTAAATCGATCGGTTCCATAAATTAAAGCAGAGCGGATTGAGAAGATATCTCCGGAAATTAGAACCATCGTGGTCCAAACACGTAAAGGCACTCGACACCAAGTACACAACTTGCTTGGATGTGACAACTGAACGAATCCGCCACAGAAAACTATGCGAGGCCCTTTTTAAATGAGATGTTTGCGACCATTGGTTGAAAACGGGTTAGGCTTTTAATTCGGCAATATGATTGGCTGAAGCGCTACGATGATGAAAAATAGCGTGGCCGATTGTTGGCCAAGCTGGAGAGAAGCAGCTTCTGCTCAACATGTGTGTTTTATGGCTCATATATCACTCTTGAAATGACTTTTAAGACCTTTTTAATAGGCTAACGAGTGTTTTGATTGACATCTCAAAATTATCTGCTCAACGTGTGTGTTCTATGGCTCATATCTTAATCTTGAAGTGACTTTTATTGCCTTTTTAATGCCCTAACGAGCGTTGTGACTAATTTATAAGGCAGCAGCTGGTCGCTTGGGAACGTAATGCACTGCAGCTGTAACCAAGGACTGTACCTATCGAAGCAGCTAGGCTGCACACCTGTGCGGCTGTCTGTTTGAGTAATTTATGAGACAACGACTGGTTGAATACGTGGCTAATGGAAGTTTGTGGAACATACGCTGCAGAAATTCTGGTTAGCATGTGAAATTCATCTAATGAGTAGATCCAAATTGCCCAAATTTGAATCCGGCTAGAAGGCACTATGTCTGAAGTCTTATCAATTATTGTACTTTTACGAAGCACTGCAGAAAATGTAGATTGTTGATAGAACAAGGTTCTTAGATTTGGTAACTATATTGAAAGGTTGGAACTTGTGGGAAGGATGAAAAGGTGAAGAGTCTATTTGTGAGCCGAGAGGTCAAGCCAAACTTTCTTTTCAGACATTTTTCGCCTGCACCAACTCACATTAAATGACCATAGCTGGGATTTGAGTCTATAATGAAATTAAAATTCATACACGAAGTATACCGGGTGCTGACTTGCGCGATGCACCATAGGAATTTGCATAGTAAATTCTTTATGTTCAATTATTTGCTCCCCTAATTATTTTAGAGCTAAAGTGTAAATACACTTTTGTAGAGAAAAAAATACTGCATCCATTCATACTGCTGCTAACAATTTTTCATTTTCCAGAACCGAAGGAATGCAAAAAATTAAACTAGCATTTTTACAAAAATCAGTGATGCCATGGAATTATTGAAACAAGCCAATGCCAACGCAAGTGCGTGCGGGGCGATCATCCAGTCACTGCCGTCAAAAGATTGAACGTATTGTCGTTTTTCTCATTTTGGTGTAAGTTCTGAACCTCATTATTGCACCTACAATTATTTAAAACTTGCCTGTAGTCTTAAACTTAAAATGAATCAGTCTATTAATGGTTGTACTGTTTGGAATTTGCCGATACGGATATTTTACAATAAACAAGGAGCTTACTTAACGAACGTCCACCATACTCGTAAAACCATTTTTGTTATGGACAAGGTCTAGGTACCTTAGAGACATTAAGCAGAACATAATTAATAATGAATTATTATAAACGTCAAACATCAATGACAAACAAACAAACAGCACATATTGTCGCGCCGCACGCATTTGCGTTGGCATTGGCTTGTTTCAATAATTCCATGGCATCACTGATTTTTGTGAAAATGCTAGTTTGTTTTTTGCATTCCTTCGGTTCCGGAAAATAAAAAATTGTTAGCAACAGTATGGATGGATGCAGTATTTTTTTCTCTACAAAAAATGTATTTGCACTTTAACTCTAAAGTAATTAGGGGAGCAAATAATTGAATATAAATAATTTACTATGCAAATTCCTATGGTGCGTCGCGCAAGTCAGCACCCGGTATACACAAATCGTCAACGTCAAGTTTATGTTTAATTTGCTATTCCATTTAACTCAGCAACCTAGTAAGCTACTTAATTTAATTGTGAGGGTTAAGTCTGTAGACATCTTATCAGTATAACCTGTAAAAAATGGTTTCAATTTGACCCAGTAATATGAATAAAACTGCAGTTTGCACATAAGTGGGTCGCAATAACACACTTTTAAAACTAGATATGTATTGCATATTATATCAACGTACTTTAATTAAAAATTACAGTCTAAAGTACGTTACAAATAGTCCAAGAGCCAGCAACGGGTTTGCTTACAGTATTTTTAACAAGTCTGTAACTGTTATGGAAGGTCCCTTTGAATATACTGATTAGGGAAATCGAAGTCTGGCAAGCCTGTGGTGGTGGTCTTGGCCCCCTTGCGTCCTTGAAGGATGGAAAAAAAATAATAAGAAAAATGTATAATAACCAGTCTGGCTCTTTGCTATGTTAAAGTAATTATATCTTATGTAAGTAAAAAGATTGACAGACGCTTTCGCCGGTGGTAAGTTTACCCCAGATTCACATAAAGTTGCATAATAAACTTAACCATTTACTGTAAAATATCGAGAGATAAAAAAAACCGATCCTCAGCGGGCTGTGAAAATTCAAACGTGTCAATAATAAGTTGGTGGCACTGTAAGTCTGTCAAATTCGAGATTACCAGGTTAGGTTTTCTGTCAGTTTTGACACAGACTGACGCAAAATCTAACCTGCTAACCTCGAATTTGACATAGACTTACAGTGTTACCAACATATTATTCCTAGGTTTTGTGTCAGTTTTGACACATTATTTTTTTCCGCCCTTTAAGGGCGCAAGGGGGCTAAAACCACCACCGCAGGCTTGCCAGACTTCGGGTTTCCTTCTCAGTATATTCAAAGGGACCTTCCATAACAGTTACAGACTTGTTAAAAATACTGTAAGAAATCCGTTGCTGGCTCTTGGACTAAAAGTAATTATACTTTATATCATCAATTAACTATTATGTATTTGTCATTTAAACCTTCAGTATAAAGTGCAATGACGTTCAAGAATGTAATTTAAATATTAAATATTATTAAAAGCAGTTGCTTTAATGCGGTGAAATTAAGATAAGTTTAAATTACAAGCAATACTGTAATAAAATAAAACAGTAGCACTATCTAGAATAAAAATGCGGATGGTCAAAAATGACAAAAAAGCATACGTATTTGTATGAAGTTTATTACCACAGATACCTATACATTTTCAAGGTTTCAGTTTTATTGTTTTAATAGAAATTTAGATTTCCGTTTGATTGCACTTTTACGATGGAAATTTAAGTTTATTGTGTAGCTAAACTTGTTAGACTGAGTATATTGTTATGGTATAATAATTGTTGGGGTTATTATTATAATTTAAAATAAAATAAGTTTAATAATCTCAACTGGGCTCTAATATGACCCTTAGCTCATATGGGTGGGGTCTCTACATCCTAGCAAGTATTATTTTGATTTGTATGAATTACAAGAAATACATTTGCCATCAAATCAATTAACGTGGTATTATTTTATATAATTTAAAAGCAAACTCTTTGTGTATTGGTGATTTAACTAACGGGATAGCTACGATACAGGATATTATATAAGTAAAGGGAACATTGAGTAAAATATAGCGTTCTAATCTCACAAATCGCAAAAACAAGTCCACTACTAAACGACAATTGTCTGTGATTATGTAATTGGAGCGTTGCCTAAGTGATAACAATTGCCGTAAGTAAATACACGCCACAAACAAAACACACTCGAAGGACGCTAGTGCCGGAAGTTAAGTTAAAAAAGCCGAATCCACCAAGAAATTCGCTGAATTCGATCGGTTCCCTCATTGTCCGTTGGCCAGCCTCTGAACGCCGCCGCACGATTCATGTATCTCGACCTCTGTGATACCAAAAACTGCTTCCTTCTGTCCACGTTGCTTACACCCAGGGATGCACTGCTCTCCACGAAGGTCATTGCCTGCTTGCGGTTTCCAGGGGCTCCAATTACTCTGCTCGGATGGCCAAAAACAGCCACCTGGAATACAATCTCACACTCCATGCACCGATAAAACGCTTTTTCAACATTCTGCAGAGGTGCTACGAATGAATGGACTTCACTACAGCACACCCACAGGACATTCAATTAATTTTTACACTCAATTAATTGGGAAAATGGTATTTATTCACAATTTTACAATTATTTATTGGGGAAGCCAAAAGCCACCATTCAGCTTGGATTCCTCTCCTAAATCGTTTTTTCTTCGATGCTGCATTGTTTAACATTGTTTCTAAGCCTACTCTGATTACATTTTGTTTAAATCAAGGCTAGCACTATTTTTTAATACAGTTTTACAAATTATTCTGAAACCCAATGCTATTTTATATTATTTACAAAAATTAAACGAACACATTTCTGTTATATTTTATAAAATATCATTTGATATGCATGAAATATTATTAATTGCTATAATAATCATAGAGGTTTAAAATCCGTTCATAGCAATATATAAGATTTTTTCTATTGTCTGCTCTAAAGTAAACACACACATAATCATTAGAGCTTTTCTGAGTTAACAAAGCTTGTTAAATTGTGGCCTATACTACATTTAATGAACAGATTGAGTAGATGCCCTTTCCACAATTAAGGACTAAATTTGAAGAGTATTGGTATTATTGGTAAGCTGGTTGTAGATAGCTCATTTTTTAATCTCCCGAGTGTTTTTTTAATTGGTAACGTGTACAACAAGTTGTGCGCAATCAAGGCCATCTCCAGTAATATTATTCCTGAATATGTTCGTTAGAGGTAGTATAAGAGAATACATATTGTATCTCTGGTTCTAGGCTAATCTGTATAGTTTTCAAGCCTTTTGATTAAAGTAATTTGTGTTGAAAGTTCGAATCACTTGTAACTGATTAATATATGACCTTACTGTTTAAGCAGAATTGAGGCTGGAATGTATATACAAGAAGATTTCAAATTAAATGAGTGTGCAAAATGCTTAAACCAATCTTAGTACACTTGTAAGATAATACGAGTATAAGACTGAAATATAGGAGGTTTCCACTTTTGTTTATTTTCTAAATGAGACAATGAAGGAAGCAGTTTATTTGTTATTTTATTGTCTTGCGAAACGCAGGAGTTATATTTTCAGTGCAAATAATATTAAAAACATGGAATTATCATGTGAACGGTGCTTTAAAACGAGTTCCCATATTCGTCTTCAAGGTGATGGAAAAATTAAAGCCGCTGCAAACCCAAGAGTGCACGTGTACGCCAATAAACTAATTAGCCAATTTTGCGATATGGCTAATGAGTATCGAAGAACGACAACTGTTTTATATATTCTTTACTTGTAATTTTATTGGCAATTATGTACTTCATATTGTAATTTTAAATAATATAACCTCTGCATTTAAATTTTTTATATTCTGAGAAAGTTGTGAGCTCATCTGCAGGGAGCCAGCATAAAATAAAGAGATAAATAATTCACAATGCCGAAAAGAAAGAAAAACAAACGATCTGATGATAGAATAAGAGTAATAGGTTTAATAACCGCAATCGGGAAATAAGTGGAAAACGAGGACTGCAAATTAAACTACTAGACTGGATAGGGAAAACATGAAATAGCAATAAAAGCAAAAATACACGTAGAAGGCTGACGACGAATAAGAAGAAATTAAAACGTTAGCATCCAAACTATTTGTAAGAAGACCAATAGCATAGAAAACGCAGGCACGCAAGTTTCAAAATAATTTACAAATCGGTCAGTAATTGATGTTAAATAAATCATTAGCAATAAAGAACAGAGAAAGATAGAAAAAATACTTTCAATCTTCGTACTGTGAAAAAATTGATTAACCAAAGAATTAACAAAGCTTATAAAAATGAGTACGTTCTACTGCGTTTAAAAAAATAAAAGTAATTATTTTATTATCGAATTATACTTTACCTTGAACAGATAACCTACCTCGATAAAGATTATAACAATGACACATTAGCATGAGAGATATAGTGTGGTAATGCATATTAATTGGATAGATATCGTGCATAGAAAGAGCGACTTTTTCAATTGCAATTTTTTCTAGAGATTATTCTTACTAAAACATATTAATGTTTTACTGATTTGTTATTCAGCACTGCTAACATATACCGCAATCTTCTAATGGTGTCGCTAATATAAAATTACATCATTTAGCCTGTTTGACCAAACATTTTCTCATGTCATTCTATTTTAACTGTTTAATAGTATATTACATAACAAGTCAGGAAAGTGATGCTTTACAGGACGAGATGGCAACTTGAAATGCGAGGCCGTGAGGTCCAGTAATATAAGTCGCCGATTGCAGTAAGAACACTTTTTTGACAAATTACGTCCTACTACTTTTTGCGAAACCGTTTAAATTTCAGTAAAAAATTAGTAATCACAAATAATTCAAAATGTTTAAATTTTTCGGTAAGAATCATGTTGGCGGACTAAAAATTTAACCTATATTAATATTACCCATAAAAATAAATAAATAGCTTATTTAATTGTGTAGTTATTTATTTGAGTCAGGTAAAGTACTTCCCTCTCTAGCTAGGAAAGTAATTTTATAATTGTTTTCGCAGACTAAAATTAGTATCGAAAAGTCTACTTTAAATAACCGTTCCAGAAAAAAATATTTTCCAGTGTTATTGTGAACAGTGCACACGTTATTCTGTCCTCTTATTTGTTACTTCGTGTTATAATTTCATTAATTACAGTATTTTGGTTTATTCTTCCCGCTGTTGTATATAGTTTCCATTAAATTAGCATATGTTGATTTTCTCCTGGTTTTGTCTATCTCTCTCAGGTTCAGAGCTCAACCTATAAATATTCTTATAATCAACAAACAGCAAATAAAGCGACATACTTAACAGACGGTATGGAGGTGAAAGATTTTGCAACAAACAGAAGAAGATCAGCTTAAGCATCGAATAATAGAGAAGAATTAAAATAAGGCGTGAAGGGAAAGCAGCGAAAGTCATAGAAACTCAAAAGAAAAGAAGAGTCAGCTCAGTATCATAAGAAAAGCAAGAAGTTTAGATTAAGATAAACAAGCAAAAGCTGCAAGTGATAGCATCTGTTGTAGTAGACAAGCTGCAATCATAGTCTGCAAAATGGTGGTACAAAATGGGATTGAAACCATCAACTAGAAAAGATTTTGAAGAACAGTAAGACAAATGTTAGCCCGAATGCATATTGGTAAAACATCACACAAGTTTTAGACTAGGAAAAATCAGGGGTTATTCAGTTGGGTAGAAAATGTGCAGTGGGAAATTAAAATCTATACAGTAGGGAAAAAGATGCTGAAAACATTGTGTAAAAATAGAATTCTCAATATGCAAAAAATGCATAGTATCATTACTAGTATCATCACAAAACTAAAAAACTTTTGTATTGATTTTTTTCGCAATCCAGACCTCAGATTCATCACCCTCTGCATCATTGGCCTCTACAAAAATGCCTTTAAACCATCTTTGTTGCCAGCCATAGCATTGTAGCTTCACAGGGATCCCAGCTTAACAAAGGAGGCTTGTTGGGGTAGATGCTAGAACATACTAAAGTTGTAAAAAACGATCTTTTTCAGAAAAGTTTTTTTATTAATTGAATACAAGTAATTACTACAGTTAAATGGCAACATCGTTTTCTTTTTTATTTGAGGGCTTTCGTCGTTGAGTAAACGTTATTGTGTCATTGTCTTCTACACTAACGGTTTCATGATTTCTCTTCTGCGCAACATATTTATGATGTTCCTTGAGTCGTCTCTCTATTTTTGTAAAGTATAAAGCCATTCAAAATTGTAACGATACCTCCGTTCAGTCTATCCGTTGAGACTTTAGATTTAAATAAGACGTCTCGTACGTTTTAGTATTTGAATAATTATTTGCCCTGTTTGTCTAACTAGCTACTTCAGTGTAAATGAAACTTCTAAATACCCCAGTCGTCGTTACAAAGTGTCAATATTTGCCAAAAATTGACAGCTGACCTATACCTGTACTGTTCTCGGGCTGAAACTAACTTCATACACATAACAACATGCACAAGAAAATCCAACTTGCTTATACAAATACATTGACTTCAAAATATGTACAACCGTATATGGAGACGATGCTTCGTCATATTTCACAATTAAATTTTGGTCAAAACAATTTCGGTGGGAACGGGAATCTATAGAAGATGATCCCAGAAATGGAAGACCTGCAGAAGCGACAAATGTTGAAATGTGCAAGAAAGTGGAAGCCATGGTTCTTGAGGATCGCCGTATAAAAGTCTTCACCATTGCTACAGCATTGTAAATATCCGAATCTAGCGTTTTGACAATATTGCATGACAAACTGGCCATGAGTAAAGTTTCAGCAAGGTGGGTTTCCAGATTATTGTCCCCTGAGCAAAAGCTGCGTAGACAGCAAATTTGTAGAAACAATTTGGAATCTTTGGAAGCGGACCCCGACTTCTTAATGCGGATAGTGACTGGTGATGAGACTTGGGTACATCACTGGGACCCTGAAACAAAATTAGAGTCTATGCCAGGAGTGGCGAACCTTTATTGATCTACGTGCCATTTTTTCTAAAGAAATGGTTAATGAAGCCATGACGTGCCATCAAATGCCAGGTAGAAATTGGCTAAAAATACATATTTCTAGGTACATAACCGAGCTAAAAGGCGGGAGCTGAAGAAGATTAACCTGGAGGTGGCGGACAGCCTGGAATGCCGTGCAAATAACGAAAGTAGGCCCCAAAATTCCGCAAGAGCGTACTGAACGTAAGGATTGCAACCATAAACAATTATCCTAACGTTCAGTAGGCTTTCGTTGCTTCCAAACTATCCCTCACAAATGAACCAAGCTATAATTAAGCTGGTGAAGCACAAAGCCCAGGGGCAACCAACTTATTCAAGCGAAGGCTGGGATGGAAAAGGTCGAGAAATACTACCACACGCAATTCAACTCAGGTTATTAAAATCTCCCAAAAATTGGAAAAGGACCACCAGAAAAACTATTGGAATGCAGAGTGGTCTAAATTTATAGCTGTAATGTGCTGAAAAATGTTATCACAAGATGAAAATAGGGTTGCCTAGCTACGCAGGGAAAAATTTATTTAAAATTTAAAAATAAATGTGAATAGGGCTGCCTAACGATCCAGGGGAGAACTTACAAAATAAATGCTTAAAGTAAAATCCAACTAGTTATTTCAAATACTGTATGCGAACTACAAACTAAGCGTAACAACGCCCCTCTCGCCGGCCCTCCGCGTCGCCCGCGCTAGCTCACTCCGTAGTTCACTCCCATTCGTTCGGTCAGAAATTCGCGCTAAATCTACTTATCTCTGTGGCGCAGTCTGTTGCCGTTCCGACACAGGTAGCCTTGTTCACAATGAACTTTGTTACAATGACCTCAAATGTAGACGAAAAAATTAATTGTTTCGATGAGGCACCTAAATTTCTTAATTAAGGCCGTGCCTAAATTATTTTGCCGCGTGCCATCAATGGCACGCATGCCATTGGTTCGCCACCCCTGGTCTATGCAATGGGTGCATAAGGGGTCTCCTCCCCCAAAGAAGGCCCGCACGCATTTTTCAGCTGGAAAACTCATGACAACCATCTTTTGGGACATGCAAGGTATTCTTTTGATTGAATATATATCTAAAGGCTCTACAATCACTGCAGAGGTATATGGTAACACCCTCAAAAAGCTGCTTACAGCTATTGTCAAAGAACGTCCAAATTTATCACAAGGTGAATCGCTCATCCTTCATGACAACGCGACCGTGCATAAGGCAGCCAAAATCAAACCAATTCTGCAGGAATGCCGCTTTATTGAGCTAAACCGTCCACCTTATAGTCCGGATCTGGCACCGTCCGACTTCTATCTATTCAGAAACCTAGAAAAGAATCTCAGAGGGCGTCGTTTTGAAACAGACGAGCATTTGAAGGAGGCAGTCAAATACTATTTTAAGACCCAAGAAGAATCTTTTTTTCAAGGAACATTAACTCTTTGAAGGACAAATGGCATAAGCGCATAAGTGCGTTGAAGTTGGGGGAGATTATATTGAAAAATAAAGTTATTTAAAAAACCATATGTAATTCGTTTCGTAGTTAGGTAGATAACTTTTCTAGTTCCCCTCGTAGTTAATGCAGAAAGCTTACTACAAGGCTTTACGCCGCTTCTATTTGTTTTGCTTTAAGGCGACTTCGCACAATGCACTCGAGAGCCGCAGGTACTTGCGCTCAAAGCGACTACCTTGTTCTCCGTAAAATCTACTGAAGTTGAGAATCTCTCGAACAGGCTTAGAAGTTGTATTTACCGCTGCACCCCGAAAAAATAAAATTATCTTTGAACAACTAGGGATACGTTATTTTATGTTAGCAATATATGATCAATGTTCAGGGACAGAATTAATCATTTTATTTTATTATATTTTTAATGTTTAGAATTAGGCATCAGTTCTAAATTATCAACTTCATAATTTTCAAGGTTACAGTGGAAGAGCAAGTGCTAGCTTGAACTGCGCCTTGTGATTTCCATGGGCAACCGCTACAGGAATATTAATTCTTTTAATTTATTTAATAGTTATTTTTAATTATTTAATATTTATTTTTAATTATTTAATATTTATTTTGATAAATTGTAATCTGCCTGGGAAATAAACACATTTATTATTATTATTACTAAATCTAATTAACATTAAATAACATTTAAATAGAAACTGGATATATCATTAAATATGAAAATGAACTATACAGGCGAGGGAGACCCTAGGCCTGTTTCAAAATGCCTTTCCCATCTGATTCTACAATATTTTTATCCAAGCTCCCCCCGCCCTCCTTTTTTGATATAACCCACATTTTAGTTTTGTTAGAATTTTTTGCCATATCTATACCTAAAATTGACAGATTGTCGCCCTGCTTTTTTCTTGATACCTGCTGAATATTGTCAGTAAGTCTCAAAGTGTTTTTAATTAACAAAAACGAGCAGACTCCTATAGCTTCTTTTTCCTCTTTTTGCGTATAAATAACTAGATTTTGCTATTCCTTCCTCATAATTCCAGAGGTTTGGAAAAGGTCCTCAGCCCCACTAATTCTTAAAACATTAATTTTATACCGCATTGATAATTGATTTTTAGTCTAAATTTGTATGGTGTGCTGCACATCGCATTTTTAGTAGTTGCAACAAGTCTGCACTGTTTTGCTCTTCTCTTTTTCAATAAATAAATCTCCCGCAATCCTGCTTATTCTTAAGTATGTCCAGATACACAATCTGTTACTATAGAACAGACTAATTTAAAAACTTCATTTCAAGCATTAGCTTCGATGGTTCTAATGCTCGACTTTTCCACAGCTTCTAAACTTTCTTGTGCCGTTTCTCTATTTCACTACCATACTGGCAGTAACATATATTTTGTCACGTTCACGCTACCGTCGCATCTTAATGACAGTGCCAGTGGTGCTGCAAGAGCACCTTGGGCTCCTAAGCAAATATAAAAATGGCCCCCCTTGTAAAAGGATTTATATATTTAATGAATTGTATATTTATAATTGGTCTCAGGGGCTAACATCTTAGATGTTAGTACGGGCTTTGCAACCCTGAGCTACCCGAGCAAATGGCCCTCCGAAAAGGGGGTTGGGCAAGGGGCCGACTACTCCTGGGGCTAATAACCCTTATCCTGTAAAAAACAACCAGTCACGAAACCCCAAACAAAGCCTCGGAAAAAAACAGGACGGATCATTTCATAAGGAAACAACACAAGCATGACATGGACATGAATATTGGATCAACTAAACAGCTGCTACCTATCCTGGAAAAATATGAACTGCAAGTCACAGCTATACAAGAAACAAACTGGATCGGAAATGAAATATTTGATACCAAAACACACACCATACTACACCGTGGCAAACAAGAAGGATCCTGCGAATTTGGCGTGGGTTTCATAGTGGATAAAGCAACGAAAAACCAAATCCTTGACTTCAAACCAATAAATGAAAGATTGATCGTACTACGTCTAAAAATTAGGTTTTTTAACTTGTCCATAATAAACGCCCATGCGGAAACAAACGAACAAGAAGAATATGTTAAAGATTATTTCTACCAAAAGCTGGAAAAAGGCCATGATGCAATTCCCACAAATGACATAAAAATCCTCATAGTAGACCTAAACGCCAAGCTCGGAAAGGAGGAATAATATAGGCCAACAATAGGTAGACATAGCCGTCACGAGGAGTCGAACGACAATGGTAGCAGGCTTATAGATTTTACATCTAGTAAAAACATGGTGATCAGCTCGACCTGCTTCCCTCACAAAAGCATACACAAAAGAACATGGAAACACCCAGACGGGGTAACATTTAATCAGATCGACCACCTAGCTGTAGTAAAAAGAGGAGCATCAAGCATGTCCGCTCCTATAGAGGAGCGAACCTAGACTCGGACCACTACCTAGTCAAAGCCGTTTTTAGAAATCGAATCAACAACCGGCGAGCAGAACACAGAAAAAGAGCAACAAAATATAATATAGAAAATCTTAAAGAAGAGAAAACCAGACAAGCATATCAAAGCAACCTAGAAGAAATCCTGCAAAAGCAACAAAACATTAGCCATAGTGAAGATCAAAACATAGATGAGGATTGGGAAAGACTCAAAACAACAATAAAGGAAGCAGCAGAAAAAACAATTGGGCACCAACCAAAAACACCACGCTATGCCAGGACAAACAAGGACAGATCATTGGCGACGAGAAAGAAATAGAAAAAAGATGGAGAAAATATTTCAAAGAACTTCTGAACCCAAAACAAGAACAAAACCCTGGCACCGGAGTTGAAGACGAAAGGCTAACAGCAGCGACAGCTGTAGAAGCACACTCCGAACCACCAACCGAAGAAGAAGTAACAAGAGCTATTTCTTCGCTATCCAATAACAAATCGCCCGGAGTGGACAATATTCCGGCAGAACTATTAAAACATGGTGGAGCATACACGGCGGCCGCCATAACAAACATCGTCAGTAAAGTATGGACAACAGAAAAGATGCCTAAGGAATGGAAAACTAGCATTATATGCCCAGTACACAAGAAGGGTGACAAGCTAAACTGTAACAATTTTAGGGAAATTTCATTACTTAGCACAGCATACAAGATCTTCACGACCATTCTAAGAGGTAGATTACAAGCACACTCTGGGGACATAATTGGGGAGTACCAAGTGGGCTTTAGACCGGGACGATCAACCACAGATCAACTGTTCACAGTGAAGCAAGTTCTAGAGAAATGCTGGGAATTCGATGTCGACGTATACCAGCTGTACGTGGATTTTAAGCAGGCATACGACAGTATAAATTGAGAGAAGCTGTACAGTGTTATGCTAGACTTTACAATACCAACTAAGTTAGTAAGGTTAACAAAACTTACTATGAACGACACCGAAAGCTGCGTAAAAATACAAGGAAAACTAACGGAGCCCTTCAAAGTAAATCAGGGACTGAAACAAGGGGATGGTTTAGCCCCGATGCTATTTAATCTAGCGCTAGAATACGCAGTGAGAAAAAGCAATGTGGATACTAACGCATCACTGTTGCACAAATCTAAACAAATAGTGGGATATGCGGACGACATAAATATACTTGGCAGAAACATGGTCTACATGAAAGAGACTTACATTGAACTCGAGAAGGCAGCAGAAGGCATAGGTTTAGATGTAAATGAAAATAAGACGAAGGTTCTAATACAATCAAGGAGCAATCGGGCAAATAGGCAGAATCTAACCATATGGGACCAAAACTTTGAGATAGTAAATGAGTTTACTAGGATCCACAATCTTGAACAAACATGATGAAGCAAGAGAGATATGAAGAAGAGTAACCAATGCAAACAAAGCATACTTTCACATGTTAAGAATAATGAAATCCAACAATATCTATAGAAACACAAAGCTGCGACTATACAAAACCATAATACGACCAATACTATGTTATGGAAGCGAGACGTGGGTAATGTCACAAAAAGCAGAATCGACTATAAATGCCTTTGAGAGGAAAATATTGTGTAGAATCTTTGGACCAACTAACGAAAATGGCCAATGGCGAAGCAAATACAACCATGAACTAGCCCGGCTCTATGCAGAAGTTGATGCCGCTACATACATAAGATTACAAAGGTTGAAATTTGAAGGACATGTTCAACGAATGGACGAAACAAGAGTGACCAAGAAAGTTATGGAAAAGAAAATGGAAGGCAAACAACCGATAGGAAGACCGGCGGCCCGATGGGAAAACAAAGTAAAACAAGATGCTCAATCCATGTTAGCACTACCCAATTGGAAAAGAGCCGCAAATGATCGTGATAGTTGAAAATTGAGGAGCCCAAGGCCCGACTCGGGTTGTAGCGCCATTGGATGGATGGATATTTATAATTATAGTATACAAAGTAAACGTTTAACAAAAAATAAAATAACATCCTGTTATAACCAACAGAAATAGAGTAGTAAATGTCTAACATTTTATAACTAACATATCTAACAAAATATCAATTAATAATATAAAACTAAATAAAATCTTCAAGTTGGTATAAGCACAAATACAAAGAAAACTGATGGATAAATATCTACCTAGGTAGCACTAGTAAAATAATAGCTATTTGTGTAACAAGTGCTAAAAGTGGACGATTATGCACGAGACATGAAAATTATGTAACGAAGTCCAAGGCTGAGTTTCATAACATGTCTCGTGCATAAACACTTTTAGCACGAGTTTGCACACAATATTTTTTGTATGGCCTTAAGTTTACTGTCATTAATCCATAAATGTCGATTTAACAAAGGTTTGCATTTATGACAGTTATAATTTATGTCATAGTAAACAGATGGTCTTGATGCGCAGATGACTGTTTCTGCAGCCGGTAGCTGTCAAAGTTAGTTATCAAAGATAATTATAAATGTGCACATTTTACTTTATTCATTACATAATGCTTTAATTATTTAAAAAACGGTATACCTCTAACGAAAGAAGTAACTAGAATAACTTTACAACCTCACTCTAGTTCGAAATTCTAAATCCAACACCAGCTGTTTACTTTTAGCACATGGGCTAAAAGTAAACAGCTGATTTCACTTGTAACACGCTGATTTATAAAACGTCATTTTTTGTAAAAAAAGATAGCCCTATAATTCCTACTTTTAGTGGTGGTCGTAGAAAACATAATATTCAGGTAAAATCCTGAGAACTCACATCAAAACAGGTAACAACTGCTTACTATTTATTTGTATCATTAATATCTGTAAAACGCCGTAAAAATACATTGATCAGAAATTAAAAATGTATCTTTCTAGCCTTATTGACAGCAAATTGTTCCACAAGATTTTTATGTCCATCTTAGACGTAGACGATGCTTTTTGCACAATTGACAAAACGTTAAAGTCATCTAGCCTATCTTGGCTCGTAGAATTTCTTAAATAATGATTTATTACTTTCAACTTGCTAAATGATCTTTCTATTGTGGCTAATGTTACAGGTAGAGTCAAGAATAAAACCAATGCAGTAATAATCTCCCCAAAATTGCTTTCGAGAACACTATATTTCTGTAGGAATAAACTCAGATCTGGAACACTCATGCTATCATTTAAATTCTCGTTTAGTAAGGATATAGATAGCGTTCACAAACTGAATGGCGAGATTATTATTGAGGACATCACAATACTTTTTCTGAAGCAAATCACATCGGACCTGTTCAGCTTCTTGCATACTTCAAACGTTTTTCGGTTCTAAAACTTCAGAAATATTTGTTAGTTTTTCAAAGCTCTCAAATTGAGTCTGATCACTGATGACTGATAAATGAGAGTGGGGACTGAGGTTGAAGTGCTATCAATGTATACCGAAACGAGGTAGACGATGTCAAGATATTTAATCAGCGAACTTACCGGGCCCCCCAAAGGGCCCTCTAAGGGCCCGGGCCCCTAAGAAACGCTTATTCCCCCTTATGCATATCACCGCCACTGGACAGAGCCAACTTTTTGCTGCTTAACTCCTTTTTCAAAGAATTCACGTTACTTTCAACGAAGCATTGTAAAAAATCTTTATGGGTTGTGGGGTTCAGGCATTGGAGATCCATATTGCTAAAATATCAATATTTTCGCAACTATTACACCGGAAGGAAGATGCAGTCTTTGCCATCAAAATTGTTTTTAGAGATGAGAATGCACTCAACCTTAGTTTCTTGAGCTTCCATAAGTATGCAAGAGCAAACTACCAACTTTTTTCCCCAAATTTTCATTCATTTCGAACAAAAAAGGATGAAAAAAGTAATAGCTCGCTGCTGTTCAACTTGTGCAGCGGAAAAGTTCTAACCCATGGGAAATAGTATATTGTATGTTAAGAGCTGAAAGTGCATTCTTGCCGCTTGCGCATGAATATTGCTGGTTGAGACGAAGTCGAAACTAGCAATCATGCAAAAGCGGCAAGCGCACTTTTAGCTCGAAACATACATACTATTTTTTCGACGACTGAGCATATTATTAAAGGAAAATATCAAATTTCGTTTTATCGCAAAAATTAATTGACAATCAAGTTAACATTACTCGCGCAGTCTATATGACATGTGACGCGATTATTTCCACAAATGACGGGCGTTGTCAAGGAAACATTGGGACGTGGCTACCTATTTTGTTGACGCGGAAACCCAAAACGCTCGGCGAGCGGCAAAAAGATGAAAACGCACGCTCAGCGGCAAATGTCAACTTTCTGTTGTCAAATGACAGTGAGAAAAATCTACTTTCGATGTCAGTCGTCGAAAAAATTAATTGCAAATCATGATGTATATCAGCTGTAAGGTCTGCACATTACCCTTTTGCTGTGACGTAACAATTTTCTCTCTTTATTTAACTATAAGGAACTGGACGAAACAAAAGATCTGCAGTTGTTGGTCAGGTCTGCTTTAAGTATGGTTTGTTTTATAATACTGTCAATGTGACATATTTCCAAAATGACAGTTAAATAACCCGCAATAACAAGCAAGCGAGCAAGCCTTTTTTTTTATTTACAGTTAATCAGCTCAACACCTTACAGTGTTATACATGATTATGTTGAAGTTACAAATGTTTTATTTCTGTGTATTGTCTTTGGGGGTGCATGTTTCCTCGAAACTAGGCGCACTTACACTTACACCAGGGTTACCGGTTCACTCACTGCTTAGGATGTTTACATTCACTCACTGCTGTTATCCTCCGAGTCTGACGTTAGGTCTTGGGGCAATTTTCTTTTTAATCGAGTATGCAAGTTCTTTTGGCCCAGTTCTTGGTGTATTACATTGTTATTAGTGTGACTTAAGTCATCGAAAAACTTTTTTGTGAGCCGTTTGATATACTGCTGTATGCTTTCTACACATAGTTCGTTGTGTATCTGTTTGTTGCGGATAAACCAGGGGGCATTGACTGATATTCTCAAAATCTTGTTCTGGAAAACTTGAAGCTTTTTTAAGTTTGTTTTCGAGGTTGTGCTCCATACCGGACAAGCATAAGTTACGATCGGCCTTAGAAGTGTTTTGTAGAGTAGGACTGTACATTCGTTGCGTAGGGGTGTATTACGGTTGATCAGTGGGTATAGTAATTTCAGTCTGCTGTACCCTAGATTGAGCTTGTTGTTCACGTGCCTGCCCCAAGTCAGTCTGGTGTCCAGATACACTCCAAGATATTTAGTGGCCTCTCCTTTGGGATTCCAGGGGATGACTTTTCCATTTATGTGAATGTTGGGGTGTTCCTTTATGCGTTTAAGGGTAAACACTTTGGTTGTACACTTGGCTGGATTTAAGGAAATACACCATTTGTTGTACCATTTATTTAGCGAATTAATGGCTGTTTGCAGAGAATTGATAGCTGTATGCAGGTCCTCATCCTGGGTGAATATGGCGGTATCGTCAGCGAATAATGCCAGTTTACTTTGCTGTGGGTTGGGCAGGTCATGTATAAAGATATTAAATAATGTGGGGCCAAGGACACTGCCTTGCGGCACTCCCGCATGTATGTTCTTAGTAGGTGAAACAGCATTGTTGATTCGGACTGCGAAGGATCTGTTGTCCAGAAACGAGAAGATGATGCCGTTCAAGTAATGGGGAAGTGGTAAGTGTAGAAGTTTAAATTTTAGTCCGTCCAACCAAACCTTATCAAAGGCCTGGGTGATGTTTAAGAAAGCTGCTACTGTGTAACGTTTTTCTTCGTACCCTCTCTCAATTATTTCCACAATTCTTTGCAATTGTTGAACTGCTGAGTGGCCTGCTCGGAAGCCAAATTGGATGGATGGTAGTATGTGGTGTTCTTCCAGCGTTTGGTTAACACGTGTAAGGACAACTCTTTCTAGTAGCTTGGATAGGGTCGGGAGTAGGCTTATAGGTCTGTAGGAGCTGCAGTCTGTTTTGTTTTTTCCTGGCTTAGGAAACATGAGTATGTGGGCATGTTTCCATTTGTTGGGAAAGTAGCTCATTCTCAAACATGCATTAAAGAGTATGACCAGGAAGACTATTGATTTTTTGCTTAAGTTTTTGAGAGCGACGTTGGGGATTAGATCCGGACCTGGGGCTTTCCTTAGTGGTAGTAGGTGGATATATCCTTTCAGTTCTTGTGGCGACGTGGGTTGATCAAAGTCATCTGCTACTCGCTGATGGGTTTCCACATATGTAGTTGCTCGATGAGTGTGAGGTCTGTTTTCATCGGAGACGGTCGGCGTAAAAGTGAGTTCTAAGTGGCTAGCAAATAGACTGCATTTATCTTCATCAGTGCTGTAAGTGCCATTCGGCGTTGTTATGGTCGGAATTGTTTCTGTTTTTTGGGTGATAGTCTTAGTGGCTTTCCATAGATTTGAGCTGCTTGGTTCAATGTTTTCAAGATTCTTTTTATATATGTAAATTCTGTACTTGTCAATTTCGCGTCGTATTTGGTGGCTTAGGTTGTTTAGTTGGTTTTTTAGTATACGATCTTTGTTCCTCTGCCATTGTCTTCTAATTCTGCTTTTTTGTTTAATTAATGCGAGTATGTACGATGGCGGAATATTCGGGTTGTTAATTTTTCTAGTTTTGTAGGGTTTGGTTGCAGCTTGTACAGAGTAGTCAATTGTTTTTGAGAACGTCTCTATATGTTGATCAATTTCTTGAATGCTTGTAATTTGAGATGGATTGTGTAGTTGTGCATCTACATTCTTCTGGAATTGTTCCCAGTTGACGTATCCTTTTACCATCCTAGGAACTGGTGGTATGTAGGATGGGGTAGAAGAAAATGTGATTAACACAGATAGATGGTCAGAATTCAGTTCGGAGATTACTTCTTGTTGAATGAGCTTATGGAAAGTTTTGGTTAACATAATATCCAGTATGTCTGGCTGTTGATCATCTCTATATGGATAGTATGTGTACTCGCTTGGAGCAGATACATGTATTTGGTGTTTTGTCGCTATTTCATTTAATTTTTTTTCCATTCGGGTTGTTTGCGCGGCATCCCCACACTGTACTTTTGCTGTTTAAGTCCCCTATGACTAGAGTTGGTTCCATTGTGTTGAATAGGCTATGTACATCATTTTCTATTAGTCTCTTGTTGGGTTGCTTATAGACTGTCGAAATTTTAATAGTATTTATATTAGCAGTGCTGATATTAATAGATATTGCTTCTAGGTTGCTGACGGGTACTTCTATTGGTGTGGTGTGTTTTAGTTGTCGTTTGATAGCGATAGCACCCCTCCCCATGCTGATCCAGTTGGTCTGTCTTGGCGAAAGATTTGATAACCATTGAGTCTAAATATTTCACCTTCTGCTAAGTGAGTCTCGGTGATACACGCAATATCTACATTGTATCTTGCTAAAAAGGAAATGAAGATTGGTTTTTGGGATTTTATGCCATTAGCGTTCCAGTTGAGGATTGTGAGCTTATGAATTTGATGTAAGTTAGCTATTGAGAATGTTTGGGAGAATATGTGATAATATAAAGGATTTAATGAGAGGTATGAAGGGAGTAATTAATTCTTTGAAGAGCTGTAGTATTCCATCGTGGTTAAGAGGAGAAAGTTGTGGGGTTGATTCGTTTGTTTGGTTATTTAGATTGGAGTTAGATTGTGTGACTTGACTGTATGATAAATTTGGAGTCGTGAATGCTTGCCGGGGAACGTTTCTTGGAGTTTTTGTTACCATGCGCTGTTTTTGGAGTTCTATATGATGGGGGCATCCTCTGTAACTCGCTGGGTGGTCGCCACCGCAGTTTACGCAGTTTGGTGGGACATTGGGAGTTTTCTTACATTGGTTGGGTAGATGGTCTTCCTTGCATTTTACACAGCGTGGTTTGGCTGCGCAGTAGTTTTTTGTGTGCCCATATCTCTGACACTTGTGGCATTGAGGGATGTTAACCGATTTTTTTCTTACTTCAACTGTTACTATTGAATGAAATATAGTTTTTACGTTAAATATTTCCTTAGCTACATCGGTTGCTGTTAAAATAACTGCACAAATTGGTATTGGCCGTTTTTCTTTGTTGATAAGACGAGTTACGCTTTTTATCGGTACATTTTTGGCTAAAAGTTCTTCTTTAACTTCGCTCTCAGTTAATGAAATGGGGACGTTTTTAATTACTACGGACAGTGGTTTGTCATTGGGATTTTGGAAAGTGTGAAATTGGACTTGGTTATTCATATAAAATTTAGTTAACTTCCGGTAATCATCGTGGGAGGTGAGATTAACTTTTAGATATTGGCTGCTGTAGGATGTTGAAAAGTCTCTATCTTCTGTGATTTTTTTTATGTCTGCTATTATTTCCTTGTGATTGTTTGAGCTATGAATAAATATGGGCGGTATTTTGTGTTGTTTTGATTTATTATCGTGGTTTTGACTTCCAGGCGGGGTATCATTGTCGGTCGAATTTTGTGTTGAGAGAGGGTAATATGGGTTTTTTTTAATTAACTCATCTGGGTTCCATGAATAAAGTTTTAGGATCTCGTTTTCCGGTGGTGTTAGCTGGTCGCTTTTGCGTTTTACGTTATTATTAGGGTTAAGAGTTTCAGTTGTTTGAATGCTCAACCCCGGTGGGGGAGGCATTCTGTGTGTTATTTGTGCACTTTTCTAAAGAATCTATGTTCACTTACTTGGTACAAAAATAGTCGAATCGTTCAATTGTTGACGATAAGATTAATGTCGAGGCTTGCGGTACACTGTGATAATGCGACCTCACTGCTCGAACGCTCGCGCGATACTTGAGACGAAGTCGAAACCAGCAATCATGCAAAAGCGGCAAGCGCACTTTTAGCTCGAAACATACATACAAGTTTTTCGACGACTGAGCATATTATTAAAGGAAAATATCAAATTTCGTTTTATCGCAAAAATTAATTGACAATCAAGTTAACATTACTCGCGCAGTCTATATGACATGTGACGCGATTATTTCCACAAATGACGGGCGTTGTCAAGGAAACATTGGGACGTGGCTACCTATTTTGTTCACGCGGAAACCCAAAACGCTCGGCGAGCGGCAAAAAGATGAAAACGCACGCTCAGCGGCAAATGTCAACTTTCTGTTGTCAAATGACAGTGAGAAAAATCTACTTTCGATGTCAGTCGTCGAAAAAATAAATTGCAAATCATGATGTATATCAGCTGTAAGGTCTGCACATTACCCTTTTGCTGTGACGTAACAATTTTCTCTCTTTATTTAACTATAAGGAACTGGACGAAACAAAAGATCTGCAGTTGTTGGTCAGGTCTGCTTTAAGTATGGTTTGTTTTATAATACTGTCAATGTGACATATTTCCAAAATGACAGTTAAATAACCCGCAATAACAAGCAAGCGAGCAAGCCTAAAAGCTTATTTTAAGCGCGAGGGACTTCTTCGAAGAGGAGAAAAGTCGGATTGCATAGGTCAAGAATGTCTCGGTTTGAATAATGTGCTATTTAGAGCATCCCTTACATGAAAGGTTAGGTATATGCCAATTCTTTGTAAAGTCTACTACCTGCGAACTAAATGATCTCTTTGAATTTCAATGCCATATAACTAAGTCATACGTTTTAAACGCTGTGTTTTGTTATTTCTGACGTCACAGAAAAAGGGTAATGTGTAGACTTTAGCTAGCCTTTAGTAGATGAGAGGAGATTGATAACAATTTATTAGACATTAACACTACTGATAATGGATGATTCTGAAAATAAATTGAAAGCCAAGAAAACAATCCTAAACATTTAAAGTAAAACCGTAAAAGTAGTGTTAGGGGGGGGGGGGGGCAGATTTGCATTCACCTGTTAAAGGTGTCTTAATAATGTCGAAATAGTTTTGTTCTAGCTAATAGAATAATTGCCTTATAAAAAAAAAGAAAAAAGGCTAAGCATAATTTAAGAAGTTTGTTGTATAACATGTTTTTAAATTTAACTAAATCTGCATTACCATGCTGTATATTGTTAACTTGGACACATTGTATAATGTATTTAATGATGTGCTGTTTGATCAACCTATTATTAATATGCAGCGAAAAAACCCTTATTTGGTGAAGTACCTATTTACAAAAAAATGTGGACGATAACTCACTTCTTACACTTAACCTTAAGTGACGATACTCTTGTGTTACTCTGCATACAAAATATTTTGATAAACAAGGTACCTACCTATTATTGTAACATAGAGGAAGTAGTGGAATCTTGACAATATGGACCTTTACGAAAGCTTATCTTATCAAGTTTGCAGAATTACTCTATGGCAAAGTTGTTTGATAAGAAAGTTACAAATAAAAATATCACGACATGAGTTGATGGTTATTTACCTCTATCGCTTTTTAAGCATAGTAAGTTCTCAAAACTGTGACGTTGTGAAGTAGTTAAGAAAATAGCATATAACTGCTAAAACTTTTAGTAACTGATGATTATTGCAATGTTCCCATCCTTAACCCATTAATTTGAAGAGGTAAGTTTCTGACTACCGACTGCCTCCAGGATTCCAGGAATTCAGTTCTAAATCCGCCGCTTCCGGTCACGTACTGATAATTTGTACTATTCCACACTTGTCGATCGATGTCACGAAATGATATGGCGAGAATGGTTGGTATTAGCTCAATGGAGCACGGGTAGGTTATGCAGCCCAAATAACAGGAAAGTGTGCTACAGGTAACAGTATAAACAATTTTTATACAAATTGGTTGAATTCCAGTGCCCTATACGCTCCATCTTTTTTAAATGTCTGTGCTGAAAATTCTTGATTTTTTCTAGCGAGCTGCCACTGGCGACGTAACCTATAAAAAATAACGGGCTGAGACATAAACATTTTTAAATGACATTTATATGTCCACTAACAATATATCTTCATATAGTCATATCATAACATGTAATACGCGAAGGCAAAATGTTGAATACTAAATAAATATGATGTTTTCATAACATAAAACCACTCTACTTAAAGTTTTTTAATATTTCTTTTGGGGATTGTAATATAATTTCTAAGTAAAAAGCTTTTTCCGAATTATTATTTGAGACCGTAAGTATTTCTACACTCATTTGAATGCGGGAATTAGAAGTTTTCTGTATTTTACTACTAATATTTGTATGAAATGTGCAATTATTAACGTTGCTAAAATTATTGCAGAAATAGGTGCTGTAAAAATGCTTTGTTTAGTTAGAATCTTATTAAGACAATATTTCAAGGTTAGATTAAAAAGAATCGGTTTTTTTAAACTTGAACTTGAATGGTGTTAGAAAAAAATTGTAGAGTAAAGCACTTCTAACGCGAATAATTATTACAACAGATGTGTGAGCAGAATTTTAGTGATAAATTAGCGGAGTTTTTGTATTCTTATTCATCTTGTACCTTTTTAGAAACAGAATCTTATAATTCCAAGTTGCATAAATTAAATACACTGAAAACATAACAGTTTCATATGATCATTGCATAATCCATATATAGAGTACTATAGAAATAGCCACAAACCGGAAATACTCCTCTTTAAAAGAAATAATATCGTTTCTATAAAGAATTAACATTTTAAATATTACGAGTCTGGTTGGTTTATTATATCTATCATATTTGTTGTTCGTTGTCCGTTGTCGCCTAGAACCGCGTTACTACAGGGATCTCGAGCGTCACTTAAGCTAACCTTACCTAACCGGAACCCGGAACGCCCGAGTCGGGAGTGGAACTCTCGCTCGCACGGTTCGAATTTCATTGTGGTCTCGACTGCAAGCGGCGGGACGACCGCTCGCCCATCGAGGCCTCTTATATCTATGATCTGTTTCTTCATATTTCTTCATGTTTAGCTAGTTATTACAACTCACTACTAGCTTAATATGCCCATCACAGAATGGGAGGGTAAGGGACCATCCTCAACTGTTTTAATCTCAAGAGGGTTTTGATTAGCCTTAGTCTTTTTTCTTCTACCACTTTAAGCCTTTCATCTACGCTGGGTGGTGCACCTACCGTTCGGGCCCTTTTCAGTCTTTCTTCTGCACCCTCACCTACGATGATGGGTACAACGGTGCGGGCACCATGTTCTCTTTAACATTCAAAATTTCAATTGCCATGTTCGTTAAAATAAAAAATATAAATAAAAAATAATGTGGTGTATTGCATTGCAACTAAAACTATGGTAAGTATTCAAAATCCAAATGCAAATTGAGTCAAGTACCTCAAATGAAAAGCCAAATCAAAGTGTTAAGTCATAAATCGCCGTTGAGAATGAGAAGTAAGATATCAAGTCGTTACGAAGCATGGACAGATTCGAAGTAACAACGGCAAACTTTGAAGCGCGCAGGGTCGGATCTCACGGACAGTCCAGAAGACAGCTCTCCACTTAAAACTTAAACTTACATTTACCTTAACACACCTCTAACTAGCTTAGCGGTTAGTAGCCAATGGCGGCAGTCGAAGATCGGCGGAGGCGTTACCCTCGGCTACACAGGCGATTGGTTGGAGACAAGTTTTATTATATTGTTTGGAAATATTTACATGTATGTGTGTATGTACATGGAAGTAGCCGGGGCTGGAATAGTAGGCGGTGCGGGTTCCTTGCGGTCAAGAAGACGGCGTAGCGGACTCGGCTTGGAGCTGGTCCTAGGTGGTCCTGAGTCCTTGTTAAGGTCACCTCTTCTTATCCGCCGCAGGATCCGCCAGCGCTCTTCGGGACTTAGCCGCAAGTCTCAGACGGCGTTCTTCGGGACTTAGCCGCTTCAGGACTTAAGTCGCAAGACCCAGCCAGGGCCTTAACCAGGACTCAGGACTACCTAGAACCAGCTCCAAGCCGAACCCACGCCGCCGCCTTCCTGACCGCAAGGAGCTCGCACCACCTACCATTCCGGCCCCGGCTACGCCCTGGCTCTATTCAACATTAGTTCTTAGTTTGCCTTTCTTTCTCTTTGTAATATATACTAGTAAATACATGTAAATATTTCCCAAACAATATAATAAACCTTTTCTTTAACCAATCGCCTGTATACCCAAGGGTAACGCCTCCACCAATTATCGACTGTCGGCATTGGCTACTAACCGCTGAGCTAGTTAGAAGTGTGTTAACCTCAATTATGAACTGATTTTCATGAAAGCTTTAGAGCTTGAGCTAGAAGCTAAAAGAACACCCTGTATATTAAGATATGGCAACTAAATTCGAAGTTTTATTATATTTGTATGAAGGCCTTCACGTCCCCTGTTCATAACGTGAAGGTCATCCAGGTTATGCCGTGGTCATCTATTTGAACTTGACGTTTTGCTGATCATGCCGTCAGCTTCTTCAGAAGTTTTCTAAAGGCTGATTTTGTAGTCTCATGCTTTTCGTTATATACCGAGGAATCGTTTCGGTTGGCTGCTAATGCAAATCTTGCGTGTTACTGGGACTTGTAGTTATTCTGCTTGGTTGTTCACGTGTAACTTTTGTATCTTCGCGATTCAAGTTGTTCGGATTTTTAATAATCTCTAGGAATTCAAGCGTAGTAGTTTGTAGTTCCGGCGAGTATGCTCATGCAGCCTGCGATTTTACGTGTTTCCAAGTCGTGTGTGCTTCTGATATTCTTTTATTCTCAATAAATTGAATGCTTTTTCCCGGATGTCCGGTGAAATATTTGACACAGGTACATTGGAGCTGGTAAACGCATTTAGTCTATAGTGTTGTCAAACAATCTTTGTTGAAAGGGGTCAACTGTTCGATCTTTCTCATTGCACTTTAGCAAACCCCGATGTTTTGCTTATCCCCAACCTTTCTTATTCGATCGGTTACTGCGGCGATGCATTGAAGATGAGTGTAATTCGTATGTTTGGGTTTATTTGGTTTCCGGGTGGTTTTGTATGTTTTCCTCATATTTCATCGACTGTAGCCGTTCTGCAATATGTCTTAGTTATTGTGGTTTGAGATGTTTTCCACTCTATGCGTTATGTTCACAATATTGTGTATATTGTGTCCCTTTTTTCAATTTAATTTTTATGAATCACTCAATACTGGCATTTGAATGTAGATTTATGCTGACTAATTTATATGCTATTTATTCTTTAATCTGGTATATATGAAAAATACCTTCAACGTCGAGGATTCCTGTATAAATTTGAAGTATCAGCTGTGTATATTGGTGAAACGTTTTTTTAAAAATCCACATATCTGAACACCACCTCAGAATTCATATCATATTAGCCATTGACGAATGCGAACGCTACACAGGCCATAAAGTCCTTTGTAATGATAGTTCTATCACTCTCACCTGCGTGAGCGTACGCCAGAAAGAAGAAACGCGGGCTCTGTTTCGTGGAATAGACAAGGACATAGCGTGGCACGAGCGACCGCACAGAAAACACTTTTGACAAACTCTTGAAATATGTTCATGTCGATGCGAGATGCACACCATTGATGCACGCTCATTTTTTCCGAAACGGGTCGCTCCTGCCACGCTGGGTCCTTGTCTATTGGGCCGAGCAACGCGCGCGTTCTTTCTCCCTGGCTTCCACTCGCGCAGGCGAGAGCGGGTCATTTAAATGCTGACAACCACTAGTCGCGGCAGCTTTTATGCTGGTCATCATATTCCATCGTCTACAGGAAAAGCTTGAATTTCATGTAAAATAATTTTCGGTACACGATAAACGATGGTAATTAACGGAAAAGGACATTTTTGTACCTGGCTGCCAGGACGTTAAAGCAGACTGAGAGTGGCTATCTATTTTTTTCAAATTCTTTAGATCACTCTCTTTCAGAGGGCGCTTGATTTACTTGGCATACAAATGGGCTAAGTTTTAACAAAACATAGTTAAAAGAGCTCTAATTAGGGGCACTTGCGGCAAGATTTTGCTAGACACACCGGCCCCGATGTATGACCCTATATGTAATCTTCCATTAAAATTGAATTTCGATAAAATAATAGATGAACCTATAAATCAAGGGGCCGTATCTTATGCTATTATATATACACTCGTAATAATAAATATGTTTATTGTGATTTAATTAGGCTACTGATGGAATATACAAAACGAATGTATCTACTTTTGAACATTGATACTCTCAATTATTTAAACTACCTATACAGTACAGTCTACCTGTGCATTTACTTTTTTTTCCAAAGAGTACCTTTAAATAAGAACGTTTCTTTTACTAAAATATTTATTGGATTTTGTACAGTTTTTATAGCTAAAGTAAATAAATTATATTACTATTATCTACAGTCAATTTGGTATTGGTAGCATTATCTAAGGAAATGTTTTCCCTTTAGATCACCACTATTCGGTTAGCGAATATGGCGGCATAGTTATATAAGATGTCAAAGCTGCACCCGTTCACTCAACTAGTTCTAATAATCTTCAGAATCACAACTGGAGGCAAATTAAAATGTAGACACACGTGGGGTTCAACTGTCGCTGTCATGACGGTTCTCCACTTTCTTGTGGTTTCGGGTGATTTGTAATGCTCTGGACGATGAGGTTGAGGCAATCCAGACTAGAAGTTGTTGAAGCCAAGTCAAAACCTGCACAGAAAATATGTGATAAAATTGTTATCAGATTAGTATTGCGTTTACGCCGTTTACATACTATTTTAAAACTATATTAAGTTTAATTATTGCAAAGGTACTTTAAAAGTTAATTAGTGTTTGATAAGAATTAAAACAAACTATATTCTACAGATTGAACAACTCAGAATTCTCATGTTTACGGTTCGAAGTAACATTATCTCAAAAGCTTCAAATAAAAATGTAACAGGTGCAACTACTTTTGGTAGTACGAGCCGCCGAACCAGGCGGAGTAGATGAGTTGCGACAGAAGACAGGCTATAAGGAGAAAATAAATATCCAAAACAAAAGAACAACAGCTAAAACAGACACAATATAGCTGCCTTACTAAAATAAAGGCCTTATATACAGAACGGGTCCGTTGACAGTGTCCAGATTAATACCGAATCGAAAAGTGGTGTGTATAAACTGAAAAGGCTAATAACATGAACCGTCTGTTGCCTACCTCCAGCAATATTTATGTATGTACCAAGAACATTATGAAGATGTTTTTGCCCGAGCGGTATAGACATCAAGTAATGACTGTGGTTCATGCGACGTTTCATTTTTCACTTTGAATAATTAAATAAATTGATAAGGCATTATGGGTTGCTTTATATACGTCGTATCACAGATATAAACAGCAAATAATAGATCAGTCAAAAATACAGATATGTTAAAACAGGAAACGACTGACGATAGTTGAATTCACACACAAGTTTCCACCAAGGATTTCAAATCTGCAACGGGTAATTTTTTATTACGAACGCAAAAAAATTTCCACGAGAAGATGATAAGAAAAGAGACGTCAACAGAAAAAATTTAAAAACCATCGATATGCCGATTATATCAAAGTAGTAGAGGACTGAATAGCAACAAGGAATGAAAACACGGAACTATAAGATAACAGTATATAAATCAGAAATTGTAAGATAGTAAAACATATGTTACTTCTAAATAACATTATCATATTTTTTTTACGAAAAATTAATGAAGCCGAAGGGAAAATTACAACCATAAACACATAGCTACTATAACTGTGTTGCACACAAATAACCAAATATTAAAGCAAACCAAAAGGAATTTGGAGGATAAGAATAAATCAGGAGCAAGACAAGTTGATGGTAAGAAGTACCACAACGATAAATAGTAAAATTTATCTTCTTAGAAGAATGACAAAATAGAGGAGGATCAATTCAACGAGCTTGTTGCGCCAAGTTAGTGCTTCAAGCAAATAATTCGTGCGTCATGTGAGCGTTATTCTTCCGTGATTGTAGCTGTTTGGTAAAACCTTCACCGTGCCAATTTTGGAAAATTACGAACACTGTGTGATATAGCAAGCTTTCGAAAGCGTAGCTTAACAATCTCAAATTCCAACTCTCCCCGACGCCCTGTATACCAACGCTCTGTATAACGACGCCCTGTATATTAACGCTTTGAACTGCTTTTGTCTATTCGACAAGCTGACGTAGTCCAGAAAGGTCTTCTGTTATATCGCGAGTAGAACGACGCAATTTGCCCGTCGCCATTCTTGGAGCTTGTCAATTTTTGTTTCATCCAACCGGTAGCCAGCCACGGCTTCCATTTTCGAGATCGAGCTGCAAGCCCACTTTTTGCCACTAGCGTGGTCTCTTGAAGATCTTGGCTCAGCGTTGGTGATCGGCCATCTTCGATTCCTTCCGTTTATTTCGCTGTATTAAACTAAGTTGAACTTGTTTTTATTGCAATTGTAATAATCCGCAAATTTTGATTATGTTTGAATATGCTTGCGTGAATTACCGCCAATTTTATATATTTTTAGAAGTAAACAATGCAATTATGAAATAAGGTGCATCTTTGTTAGAAGTGCAGCTACGCCTTAAACGCTAGAGTACAGTTTGTTAAAAGCATTTTCCCCTGTGGAATTGCTTTCGAACCAACCTAAAGTGAAGGTTTTCTTGTGGTGCAACGTGACCTCGTGAGCAAGTAGAACTCTTAGGGGGTTGTGTTGTTGCCATCTTTTATTACAGCTTTGGCCTTCCAGTGGTGCTCACATAAATGTATCTTTATAGATGCTATCTTAATAGGGTTCTTAACTTTATTGTACGATTTTTATTTGTGAAGGAAAGTCCAATTCTGCGTGTTCTTGTAGTAAGAGACTACGAAACAAGGTAGGTCTAAATTCTGGAGCTGAGCACGCACGCACTTCCCATCGTCGAGCGGCATATTCTCTTCGCAAGAATTTTCCCAGTACATAACTGGCAAACAAACAGACAGACTGACAGACAGACAGGCAGACAGACAGACAGACAGACAGACAGACAGACAGACGGAATTGAGAAAACCTGTTTTTCGTCGTCTAGGAATCCTGAAACGTGAAGATCTGAAGAAATCTCAGAAGATGATCTTTCAGACTAAGGAAGTAAAAATTATAAATCAAGTAAGGCTTGCATTGTAGCATTGCACTATTCATTAAAATTATTTAGTCCTTTAAGCCGGATAAATTTCAGATTTAACCGTAATACAAGATATCGCATCTGAACATATCCTAATCATTTGCAATGTTAATAGTGCAAATAAGGTAGAGTGTCTAATAAAAGTATAAGCATAAGATATATTAATTTCTGCCAACCTTGACAGGGAAATTAATCAAAATTATCACAAAGCATTTGCACCGGCTATTTTAATGCGGATTTAATCCCTGCCACAGGCTGTTTTTGAAACTTTAAATAAAAAGTATGCGCGTAATTTATACTAATGTGTGCGGACCGTTAATTCGCGTGTCGTGGCTTTGGGGATAAAAATTGCGGTCGGGGATATCTCCTGGAGGTCTAAAAACAAATACGATGAAAAATGCGCGGGCTTCCGCGGCGCGCATAGTTTTCAGCGAACGGTTTCAAAGGCATTTTTTAGCTGTTTCGCAACGGAATAAATCAGAAGTGGGCCGCTTTTTCTGAAAAACGTTAATAAAATCGCTCAGAAGCCACCCAAGTTACAGGCGCGTAACAAATCATCTCGCTTTGTACCTACATTTGAAAACACCTGAAATGCTGTGTATTAAGGTATTTATTTTTAAGCAGCTCATTATTTTAATAGTTGGCATAAATCACTAGTTCTTCGATGGTTTCTGGCGCGCGGTGGTGGCTCCCGTCCAGCGCGCCGGTAGAATTAAAGTGACGTTTGGCAGCGACAGCGGACCGGACTAATCTAAACATAGCTATCGCCATCCAGATAGCTTTGACAGAGCGTATCTTGTAATGATATAATTTACAAAGTTTAACGTTATTTATAGTATATAAAATATCGCTCTGTGCAGAGATGATAGGTATTTTTGGCAACGCAGACGTTAACGTCTTTTTGAAAATAGCTGGCGAAAGATTTTTGTAGACGCGTCTTTCTTGGGCGCTTGACAGATAAGAGACCGTATTTCGCGAGGTTTTATTAGCCCGCCGCGGAGCAATAATTGCCACAAAAATGTGACAATGATTGCTTGTTTTACAAAGTTGCAAACATATGAAAAGCGCTCGTCTGATAGATTCATCGTCGCGCGTTTGTTGGGACAAAACGGTAAATAAAAATTAAAACGAGCTCGCTTTGATTTCCCTAGAGTTTTGAACTCAATCTGAGCCGGGAAGCGCTCGTTTGCTTAAAATCGAACACTTTTCATCAGAAGCGTTCACCTTTGAACTGATTTATCTGTAACCCTGTTTAGCTCATCAAAACTTAATTGCAGCGTTGCAATCTATCTCTGAATTCGTGGCAAATGAACTATCTTTATAGGGTTATGTAAGAGTCGCAATGGAGAAGTGAAATAAAAAAGATATGAGGTAACTTCATTAATCACAGGCCTACCTTTAATTTTTGATTTCGCTCATACAAAAAAAAAACTGCAAAAATTCTTTTCGAACTTATCTTAGCGAGCAATAACAATTCATCGGTATTTTTATTAAGTAGTACTTCTTAATTAATCATGAAAATATAGTTTCAAGTGCATTACAAAAAACAGTTGTTGCTTGGTCCATATAGAGCATCTAAAAAAAAAACGGGTCAAGAGTGCCTTGACTAAAATTCCGTTCAAGTTGGCTACGCGGGGAATTTCTGTACACTAAAAAAATTACTTAAATGAAATAATCAGTATTGCTTTACAACACGGTGGTCCAGAAATTGTCACGTGGTGTAGCCAATTTTGGCAGCTAGTTCCTGAGAAGTATTGGGGTGGGTTGTCCGGAAGCACCGCTGGTTCGAGACTGTCCAAACCAAAAAACCTACAGGTGTCAGTGAAAATCCCTAAACCACATAGCTGCTTCATAAAAACAATAAATAAAGGAAAATTCCAGAAATTAAGGTAACCTAAATGTTTATTTACAGTATGTCTGCATTATACTGAATAGGGGGCAAAGACGAATCTGCAATATGTTATATTTATTTGGAACTAGAATCATAAGTTTAATTTATAGGTATAGTTCAAACTAATATTGTTGTTATTATAATAAATGGAGTGAAAATACAAGCTGCACAATTTTTACTCGCAATCCTGTGTCAAGCACACGTAAATCAGCTATCAAAGTGGCATAAAAAAATCAGTGATAGCAAATAACGGGAGACACATCAAGTGGCCTAAAGATCCCAACCAC
>CALNHX010006986.1:0-80423 GCA_940337035.1 Agriotes lineatus
CTATTGTTTAGAGCCTTCTAAAGGTTACTCCAGAGGACACAGAGATGTAATTTTTTATGGACTATAATAATTAAGCATTGTCTAATATTGAAGATATGATCTCTCATTCCTCTTTTCTTAAAAAGTCCTACCTGCTCTAGTGAAATCTGGTATTTTCTGTAATTTTGCTGTCTTTGAATAGGTATTCGTTCGGCAATTCTACCACTTTCGTGTGGATAGTTTTTTACGAATTGGGATTAAGATCGATTAAGTTTAACTTTTTGGCCACTTGCCTGTGCATCGTGTTTTGCAACATATGTCAAACTGTACATCTACTCCATCTTCAACTAATACATGAAGGGTTTTTGCATAACTTCCTGGCATCCTATTTGGTTTCAGGCATCGTATTGTTTATAACTTGCTGCTTCTTCTTTGTGTGTTTCTTTCTGTTCTCCGTTATATAATTCTGTGAAGCAGTCTTTTTTTGCTGTTACACGTGTTGCGTCAGCATGTTAACTTTTTGTAGGTCTCGAAATTCACTGAAATTTTGATAGTTTGATATCGTTGTTTTTATTTGCCGGTGTTTTCTTTAGATTTTATTTACATAGTCTTTTTTATTCGATTTATCCGCTTCCGAATGTAGTTCTTCTAGACTTATATATAGTACCAAAGAATTTTTTATAAAGCACTCCAAAAAGCATCTTTGGCTCATACGTGTTATAGCCTTTCTCCGCGACCCGAAAACGCCTTTTTGTGCCTTTGATACGTAAATAGCTATTAAGGACTGTGTCCAATAGTTTCAAACTACAAAAAGATTATGGAAAGTAACACATTAGAAAGTACAAGTTAAGGAATAGGAATGAGTATTGTAAGGTATATTGTAACGAATTTGGGTCCCGATCATTCCGGAGCGTCCTTGAGCCCGTCCAGGTGCGAACTGATGACTCACAAACTTCGAGTAACGACCTTCAGCCGCCGGAAGCGGTGACATCACCGTCTGCTGGGTCATCGTTCCCGAGTGTTCCACAGGGTGACTCATCGACGGATCGCCGGGATTTGCCAGCAACTTCTAAATTCTAGAAAGATTTTGTGTCTGGGTATAAAGTGGACCGACGGACCGAACGTGATTCATTGTGTCCGCAGTAGTCGTATAGTTCATGTCATAAATAAATGTTATAAAATAAATATCGCTCGGTTTACCTAACTATTGTTAGTATTTAGTTATTGTTAATTATTAATTCTGTGTAAATAAATATTTAGTGGACATTTGTCGTAAATAAATTCCGAACCCTAGTTAAAACGTTAAAATCGTTACAATTGGTGTCAGGTGTGGGGTATTGTTTAATACAAATAAATAATTAATAGTGTTGTGTTATAAATAATTAGTGTAAGTGCATCATGGCTACGAAAAAATTGATGGAATTAAAAGTAGACGAGTTAAGAAGGGAGCTAGAAGAACGAGATGAAGATTCTACTGGAAAGAAATCAAACCTGCAGGAACGTCTTCGTGGAATCCTTTTAGGAGATGGTCAAGATCCAGAGACTTTCGCGTTCAATGTCCAGGTTGATGTGCAGCAACTAATGGGAAAATTGGAATCGAAATTGATGGAAAATTCTAGTAGTTTGGAATCTAAATTGCTAGAAAATTCTAGAACTCTGAAAGATGAAATGCTCGAGAATGCTAGAACAATGGAAACTAAATTAGTGGAATGTGTAGAATCGAAATTGATGGAAAATCCTAGTAGTTTGGAGTCTAAATTGCTAGAAATTCTAGAATCCTGAAGGATGAAATGGTAGAGAATTCTAGAAAATTGAGAGAAGAATTAATGGAAACATCTGGAGCATTAGAATCCAAGGTGCAGGAAACTTGTAGAATATTCGACAGGAAACTTGAAGAATTGGAATGTAAGATGAGAGCTCTAGAAAATGTAGACAAATCTTCTAGTGAGTTTGTAACACCGACGTTTCAAGAATCAAAAGTATTAGTCCCTGGACGTCAAGAGGTACCAACCTACGATGGAAAATCTTCCTTGGAAGAGTATCTAACATTGTTCGAGACGTTGTCCATGGTTTATGGTTGGACTACCAGTGTAAAAGCATCCATGCTCAGTACATCTCTACGTGGGGATGCTTTGAGGGTGTTACAAACAATACCAAAGGAAGAGAGGCTGAATTTCACACAATTAGTCGCTCGCCTAGAGATGAGATATGGACAGAAACATATGGAACAAGTATATCGTTCTCAACTAAGAAACAGATTTCAAAAACCGAATGAGACCCTCCAGGATTTTGAAGCAGATATCGTGCACTTAGTACGGATCTCTTATCCGGAAGCGGGGGACGATATATGTGAGAGCCTTGCTATAGAACGGTTTATTGATGGGTTGCGAGACGTCGAGACACAGCAAGCTATTAAGCTTGCTAGGCCTAAAACCATTAGAGATGCTCTGACACAAGCTCTCGAATACGAGGCTGTTAAACAGTCAATCAAGGGACAAGCTCGTATTCGAGCAATGGAGAGCGCTGACAATGAAAGTGACAACCATTCCATTGAGGATATTGTCCAGCTGGTTTTGAAGGCACTCGATAGAAGATCCAGTAAGAAGCAGATCCGATGCTGGAATTGTGGTGAGATGGGGCATGTCAAAAGTAAATGTGGCAAGCCCCAAAGAATGCAAAAGCTGGCGGAAAACTAAAGCGGGTTGGTGAGAAGGGGCAGACATCAACCCGTGGTACTGAAGCCCCCGGGACAGTCGTCCAGATAGCAACTGCCGAGGACCATGCTGGAAGTGTCTTCGTGGATGGAAAGATCAACGGGCGAGCATACCGGATGCTACTTGATACTGGAGCTACGAAGACAATAGCGAAGGCTAACATCTTTAAATCCAAGCAAGACGTTGTAGCAACGCAATGGCGACTTCGAACTGCTACAGGCGACTGGGCGAAGGTCCACGGGGAGATGCGCGCCCAGATCACCATTGGAAATGCCACCTTCAAACATCAAATTATAGTGGCGGATATAGAAGAAGACATCATACTTGGAATGGACATCATGAAAAAGCATGGTTTCAAATTAGATCTGCAAGCCGGTGTGTTGGAAGTTGCTAATGAGGAACTGGTGCTTCAAAATAAAAAGGACGTTAGAGTGCGTGTGATTTTGGCAGGAGATGTGACGGTTCCCGTGCGTAGTGAGATGCTGGTAAACGGAAGAACGGACGAAGATGGGTGTATGTGGTCTGGACAAGTGACAATCTTAGAACCAGAATATAGTGATAGAGGAACAGGACCTGGTGTGTTAGTTGCGAAAACTGTTGTTAAGACTAATTCTAAGATACCAGTACGTCTGATGAACATCAACCACTATCCGGTAACTCTCAAGGAAGGTACGGTTTTGGGCTGCTGCTCATCGGTGTCATCCATCGTGCATCCATCCCAGAATATAGAGACTTCTTCTGTTGCACCGTGTGAACAGCTGGATAATTTGATTGCTACTGCAAGTCAAGGATTGTTGCTGGAACAAAAGGCGAGGGTGAAAGAGCTAATAAAACGATACTCCGACGTCTTCGAATGGAAGAATAGCGCCAAAGGAAGGACTAATAACGTCCAACATAAAATTGATACGGGCGAATCAAAACCTATTCGCCAAGCACCTAGAAGGTTACCTTTGGCCAAATACCAAGAAGCTGAGCAAATCATTAGCGAAATGAAACGAGATGGAGTGATTGAAGAATCCAACAGCCCATGGGCTTCACCTGTGGTATTGGTGAAGAAGAAAGATGGTTCCACTCGACTTTGCGTTGATTATCGACAGTTGAACAATGTTACGAAGAAGGACAGTTACCCGTTACCACGGATTGACGATACCTTGGATACACTTGCGGGATCAAAAATCTTTTCAACTTTGGATTTGAAGAATGGATATTGGCAAGTGGAAATGGAGAAGAAGGATCGTGAGAAAACTGCATTCACTGTAGGATCAGGGTTATGGCAGTTTACAGTAATGCTTTTTGGCCTATGTAATGCCCCGGCTACGTTTGAACGTTTAATGGAATCCGTATTGAAAGGGTTGTCTTGGAGAACTTGCCTGGTATATCTGGATGATATAATTGTGGTCGGAAAAACGTTCGAAGACCATGTGAAGAATTTGGAGGAAGTTTTCCAAAGGTTGAGGAGTGCCAACCTGAAGTTAAGTCCAAAGAAGTGTAACTTGTTCAGAAAAGAAGTCAATTACTTGGGTCATGTTGTGTCTGGAGGAGGAGTGGCCGCTGATCCAGAGAAGATCAGAGCTGTCAAAGAATGGCGAATACCTAAAGACAAGCATGATGTGAGAAGTTTCCTCGGGCTTTGCACATATTAGAGAAGATATGTGATGGGTTTTGCAAACATCGCAAAACCACTACTACGATTGACCGAAGAAAGCAGAAAATTTGACTGGGACCATGATTGTCAAAATGCTTTTGAACAGCTTAAAGAAGCCTTAATAAGTGCTCCAGTGCTGAGCTATCCTTTGCCAGAAGGAAAGTTCATTCTCGATACCGATGCGAGTAACGTTGGCATTGGCGGAGTGTTATCCCAAGAACAAGATGGCCAAGAAAAGGTCATTGGGTATTTTAGTAAGGTGTTGTCGAAGCCAGAAAGAAATTACTGTGTGACCAGAAAGAAGCTGCTAGCAGTGGTCAAAAGTGTAGAGCATTACTACAAGTACCTCTATGGAAGAAGATTCCTCATAAGGACGGACCATGCGGCATTGAAGTGGCTTCTGCAGTTCAAGAATCCAGATGGACAGGTGGCCAGATGGATTGAGAGACTGCAGGAATATGATTTAGAAATTGAACACAGAGCCGGAACTAGTCATCGCAATGCTGATGCATTATCAAGAAGACCTTGTCCTTTGGAGTGCACCCACTGCAGTCGTGTGGAGGACAAGTGTGGACACGTACTACGAACAACTGTTATAGACGATCAATGGCAGCTTGAAGACCTTGACAAGGATCAAAATGAAGATTCAGAATTAGGCCATTTGATGAAGTGGATAAGTCGTGGTTCCAGACCAACTTGGGAAGAAGTATGTCCGCAGTCAACCAATTTGAAAACGTACTGGGCGCAATGGAAATCAATCAGGATGGATGATGGACTTTTAAAGCGTGTCCTGGAAAATGAAGATGGTACACATCAAAGGTTGCAGCTATTGGTCCCAAGAAGAAGGGTGCCTGAAGTGTTGAAGCAGCTGCATGATGGTGTGTCGGGTGGACACTTGGGCGTCAAGAAGACGCTGGAAAAGGTACGCCAAAGATTCTATTGGGTGAATTGCAAAGAGGACGTGAAAGAATGATGTCGAAAATGTACCACATGTGCTGCAAGCAATGGACCCCATAAGAAAAGGAAAGCTCCTATGCGCCAGTATAACGTAGGAAGCCCCTTCGAGAGAATAGCGATAGACATATCCGGTCCGTTTCCATTAACAGATGACGGTAACAAATATATCCTGGTGGCCATGGACTACTTCAGTAAATGGGTTGAAGCATATGCACTTCCAAACCAGGAAGCTTTGACAGTCGCTGAAGTATTGGTGAAGGAGTTCATCAGTCGATTTGGGGTGCCCATGGAATTGCATTCCGATCAGGGAAGAAATTTTGAATCTGCCACTTTCCAGAACATGTGTACACTGCTTGGAATACGAAAAACTAGAACAACTGCTTTGCATCCGCAGTCTGGCGGAATGGTAGAAAGAATGAACAGGACAGTTGGGAAGTACTTGTCAAAGGTTGTTTCTAATCACCAAAGGGACTGGGACCAGTATATCCATCTGTTCTTGCTGGCGTACCGCTCTTCAGTACATGAAACCACTGGACAGACGCCTGCAAATGTTCTTTTTGGAAGAGAAATTCGATTGCCATGTGACCTTAAATTCGGCTGCAAACCTGGCGAGGAAATAGTCGGCAATCTACGCCGAAAGATGGCCGAAATACACAATCAAGTTCGTTCGAACATCCAAGAGGCTAGCAACCGAATGAAGGAAAACTACGACATCAAGGCAGAGGAAGGCGGCTACCAGGATGGAGATTTAGTGTGGCTCTACAATCCCCAACGACGTCAAGGCTATTCCCCAAAGTTGCAGAGATCCTGGGATGGACCGTATGAAGTGATGAAACGCATCAACGACCTTATTTATCGCATAAGGAAGGTTCCAAGTGGGAAGCCAAGGGTGGTGCATTTCAATCGATTAGCTCCATACGCAGGAAGTAGCTCACATGAGGAGGTCCATAGATGTAGTGTTGAGTCAGGGGATCTAACGTTCGAAGAGTTTATGAAGAAATTCGCGACAGGCAAGAGGGTGAACTACGATGTCATCGAAGAAGTGCAAAAAGACTTGTTCTCGGTGCCAAAAGAATATTCGTTGGGTCACTGTGTGGCTAAGGACTTCAAAATGTCAAGAGGAATTGCTGTGGTCTTCCGAGACAAGTTCGGCAAGATGGAGGAGCTTCGAAAACAACAACCGTATGTGGGAGGTGTCGCGCAGCTGAGACGCCAAGGGCGACTTATCAATTACATGGTTACAAAAGAAGCTTCCCATCATAAGCCTACTTACGAAGCCTTATGGAACCGCCTCCTTGTTCTTCGGGAGGAACTGCTTCTTGAAAACATAACGAAGCTGGCAATCCCAAAGGTAGGCTGTGGAAAGGATGGATTGAATTGGAGAGTCATTCGAAGCATGATTGAAGTGATTTTCCAACATGCTGGTATAAGCATCTTGGTCTGTGGCTACAATCCATGGAAGCCGCAAAACAACCAGAAAACAGTGGACTGTCATTTTTACATGGTTTCAAAGTGCAACAAAGGAGCGACCTGTAGATTCCTTCATGACCCCAGCAAAACCATTAGGAAGTTTCGGGACGAAACAGTCTTAAGGAAGGGGCAGTGTAACGAATTTGGGTCCCGATCATTCCGGAGCGTCCTTGAGCCCGTCCAGGTGCGAACTGATGACTCACAAACTTCGAGTAACGACCTTCAGCCGCCGGAAGCGGTGACATCACCGTCTGCTGGGTCATCGTTCCCGAGTGTTCCACAGGGTGACTCATCGACGGATCGCCGGGATTTGCCAGCAACTTCTAAATTCTAGAAAGATTTTGTGTCTGGGTATAAAGTGGACCGACGGACCGAACGTGATTCATTGTGGCCGCAGTAGTCGTATAGTTCATGTCATAAATAAATGTTATAAAATAAATATCGCTCGGTTTACCTAACTATTGTTAGTATTTAGTTATTGTTAATTATTAATTCTGTGTAAATAAATATTTAGTGGACATTTGTCGTAAATAAATTCCGAACCCTAGTTAAAACGTTAAAATCGTTACAATATATTCGTATAAAGTCATAAGTTGAAAGTTAAATGTTACAAGTTAAGTAATGCTATCATGTAATAGTCGTCTTGCATTCCATCTCTGGGGCTGATGAATATCGTAAAATGGTAAAGCATTTGCTCATGAATACTCCGTGGAGTCTACATATGATTGGCAGATCTACTCTGCTGATTAGGTGATGCAGATTCTCCATAAATACATTGCAACAGCAAATATTATCAAACTCAGATACACGTAATCAGTGCCATAGGTTTAATGAAAGAAAACAGAAACCCCCTGTAGAAAGTGAAGTGTTTTTTTAAATTTCTCTATTAATTATTCAATCTGCCATAGATTATATGGCAATAAGTATTTTATAGGATTTGGTGTAAGCACTGATGATTACAAGGTAACATATATGGGGTAGAATTCCAGCGAAATCTCCCCTTACAATATTTTAATATGTAATGTATGGGTTATGAAAAGAATAATAGCAGAATCTGCACGGAATTTGGTATTAGCGGTTTTTTGGTATAAGAAACTAGATCCGATCACAGTTTTTTATATGCATTGCAGAGGGCGCCACGAGCAGGATTTCGCTACAGTGCCTTTATATAGTTTACTAAGAGTTGGGCAAACAGCCTGATTTGACACACATTTTTGATCCAAATTATATATTTGACATATGTCGAACAGAGAGATTATGAGAACCAACTTTGCTAACTTGCCTTTGATGGGAGAGTTTTCAGAGTATGGATCATTCTTAAGATCTCTAGAACCGACTAATAGGAATATACGGTCAATTTAGTTAAGATTTAGATTTGCATGTGTAAACTATCGGTCGTAACATATTACAAAATATGTAAAAACCGCACTTTTATCACACATGCCTTGCAAAAAGTAATCCAAACCATTCAAAATGTATCCCGTTGTTTGCCCAACTCTTAGTAACCTATATACAGGGACTCTAGATTTCGCATACATCTAAAGCTTCATAACTATTTTGTTCCTAGGTGTATTAAATTTCTAACATAAAGTTATTATTCCCTGACATTGTTTGTCCAAAAAAGGTATACTTGGTAGGTGTCGCTCTGAACAACCGAATTTAAATGTTTTATTGCATACTGAAACTGGTCGTTGTCTTCATTCACACTTTACTATGATTTTTCAATTTTCTCCGTCTATTTTTGATCGCAATAGTCTAGCGATTTGTAATAAAATTATTTAAAATTTGGAAACATAACTCTTTTAAATGGCAGTATAACTGTCTAAAATTTTAAATGGACTAGAAAATAAATCAGGAAGATACATGGGTGTGAAGGTGATAAGTAAAACAAACTGTAATATGGAACATAATACACTAGTTTATTTATTTTATTCATTGGCATTTTAAAACTCTAGTAACTCGGCATTGCGGTGGCAATGGAACGACCGACTTGTAACGATAATGTACGTGTTTATTTCTGCAAAACTGATGACAAATTATTCGCATCACGCATTACCAAACGTTAACAAAGGCACTGAGTGACTTTTGGTAGTTTTCAAAAACTTATATTAAGATACATTTAAAAAATCAAAAATCTGTTGTCCATTCAACTCAAAAAAACCGACGCGAACCTAAAGCCGCCTTCCCACGGCGTGTGGATCGGCGAGCGGCGCGTGGCTTGGCGAGCCACGCGCCAGCCAAGCTTAGGCGAGCCTGGACCATTCCCACGACGCGCCGAATCGCGAGCACGTTAATAATAGCATAGATAGAGGCTCGGACAAGATAACCCGAGCCTGCCACTTCTGTACGCAGTTGAAAATAGACAAGTTCGTACTCTTTGGAACGTTATCACGAGCCGTAGTTAGGAATCAGGCTCCCCAAAAAACGCTTCTAAAATTATAGGGTGTGCACCCGAAGATATAATTTAAAAAAAGTACACTACCTGGAATGACCTTGCGGATCTAAATGTGGAGGGCTACATTTTTTTGCGATTGCAAACAAGCAGAAAAAAAATTCCAAATTTTTTTATTACTAAAAATTTATGAATTTTATGCGTACATCGCATTTGTAAGCTTAGTTTTGAATATTTCTCAATGATTTTTAAACCATTGGAAAGATTATTCTTTTTGCATTCAGATGATGTCAAATTAATCACGAAATTATTTTTAGCAAATGCTACAGAAATTGTTTAAATACAGCGTAATGGGAATGCGCGATATACATTTCGGCATCGAGATATTTTGAAAACAATTGCACATAAAGGCATACTTCCAGCGTATGAAATGTATAGAAAAAAATGGAGAAATTTTTAGTGAAAGAATTATCTCTATTGCTTTATTGTTGTAAAAAATACGATTTATTTTTGTACATCGCTCCGTTGTTTTTCGCTGCGTGTTTTGAGTTAGCTCAGGCATAATAGATATCTACCTCACAAAGAATAATGTAGTCCTAAGTATTGGAGTAAATATTTCTTAATACCCTAGGAACAACCCTCTAAGGTGCCGGCGTCATATCAATATCATAAAAATATCTTTTGTTCAGGTAAAGTACCTTTTCTGTTTCGAACATGACAAAACATTAATAATAAAAGTTATTCAGAATCTATAATTATGGCCCCATGCAAAATTACAGAAACATTGAGTTACTTTTATAAAACCTTGTTTTTCTAGAAGACTTTGCAAGTCCTTCATTTGATATGTTAATGTTTTTTTCTAGTGAAAATTTTGTAACCTATTAGATTAGGCCTATATGGAAAATAAAACAACAACTATTATTATGAAAATAAAAAACCATAAAATTTAACTTGCAATAAAAAGTGTGTTATTTTTTGAAGTAGGTAGCATTAGCACAACAATTATCAATAACATTTCTTGTGAACTGGTAGTTTCCTCTTGAATTTTCATGCGGTTATAGCTGCTTTACAAGAAAAACATTGCATTAGTTTCATATTTTTATATTTTCTCCCTTAAGTTATAATAAATAAATGATATGGGTATAGTAAATTTTTGAAGAAGATTTTTAATCATTTGAATAAATTAAACAGCCCTAACTAACATAGTTTTTGTAATTTTCCTGGCTATACTGTAATAATTCTTACATTTATAATTTTAATTTACTCTCATCCCAGGGTTAGGTCGCGGAATCTATTTAAAAAAAGAACGAATATGAACTTGCTTTTGCTATCATTGCTAATTAACTACGTTTGGCTATCCAAATTATTTATTTATGGTCCTATTTTAAAATGAATCATTTAATTGTAAGCACTCTGTATATCGTTATTTTTCTAATAGGATTTAACAAGTGGGTTATATTTTTTAACTGATGCGAACAAATAGAAAACCAAAGTGGTTTCCTTGCTTCGAGAATACGTAAACAAGCTGATAATTTTAATGAATTTCTCGATGTCCGCGCAATTAACGCTGTTGCTATGCGACAATAGACAATAGAATGTAAGTATTTCGCGTCATAAACAAAACACTTCCACCCACGTCACAAAGCGGAAGTGACGCTGTAAGGGACGCTAACCAAGCACATTCACAAAACTAACACTTTTAGGAGGCAATTCTGACCTTTTGATGACTTCTCCGTTGAAAATAGGGCTACCTGCCCCTGGCTGGAACTTCCACGATGCTCTGGGCCACTTGTTATTGTGTGCCTGCAGTTAGTAAGGCTCAAATCTGCGCTGGAACCTACCTGGTAAACGGCTGATGCTCTCGGACATCTCTGGAACCCCTTCCAATGAAGTTGGGGCCCCAAATCTCATGCTCCGCTGTGGTATACTCCCGCTGCTTATTCACTCGTATAAGAACTTAGAAAGCTGTCTGGACCTCCGTAGAATATGCCCAAAACACCACTGCTTCCACTGGACCACTTCGACACCTCGTATTTTACCTGCCCGGAAGCCCAATGCAAGGCAAAACTTCCACAAGTAACCCAGGACACAATCACTCAATTAAACAACACTTTTAATTAACTTGGGTATTTATTAACTCATAGAATAACTTGCTTCTCTGGAGCAGCTTGGCAATTTCACAACCAAACCTTTCGCAGAAGCTACCGCAACTATTTTGTTTACAGTTTACCCATTGTTACATGAATTGCCAAGCCTGCTCTAATTTTATTATGTTTTAAACAAAGATAAAGCTATTTGAAAACGTCATTATGCAATTATTTTCATGGCCTATGCTATTTCTTAACAATTCTGAAATTCAATTACTGAAAATTCTTATAATAAATATTTGTTTTGCTGGTTATGTTTTTAATTACTATTAATTATTATACGAAATATAAAGGCTATAAAAATGGAAAAAAGTAGGTCCGATTTTGAAATCCGGAAAGGAGTTCCTTTATCGCCGATCTTATTTAATGCAGCGTTAGAACAGTTATTTAGAAAACTGAAATGAAAAAATTATCGTAAATAGCAAACATATTAACAACAGCACAAAAGCAGCAGTAACAATTAATAGCAAAAAACTTGAATATGCAACGAAAGCAACATATCTAGGTCAAATTATATCATTTAGAAAAGCAGAGAAGAAAGAAATCCAGCACAGGATAAGTAAAACCTGGAAGAAATTCCTGGTCACTCAAGTATGTTGTCCAAGGGAGTTTATCAGCAAATATTAAAAAATAAGTGTTCAATAAATTTGTAATACCGGCTTTGACATATGGAACACAGACGTGGTCATTAAACGGGCACAAAATCGGCTATTAGTAACGCAAAATAAAATGCTGAGGTATATTCTAAAGTTAAAATTAAGTGATCGTGTAAAGGTCGAAGAAATAAAAGACGTGTAGCATGCCGGTCATGTGGCCAGGATGGCGAAGATCAACCACGGAATGGTCTTCAGCATTAGCGAAAAGAAAAATATAAAGACCTAAAACCAGATGAGAGGATAATATCAAGAAAATGCCAGGAACACAATGGATGAAGACAGCACAAGACAGACCGAGAATGACAAAAGTTGGGGAGGCCTTTGCCCGAACGCGGGATGATTAAATGCTATTATTATTATTTATATTAATCTTTAAATTTCAGATTTTTAGTGATTACCGGTGACATTACTCACGTATAACCAATCAGCGTGATATAATTAGGAGTAGGTATAATACATACAAATGATTTGCAACGCACAGTATATTCGTATCGCGATGCAAATCGGTGATCGGCAAAGCGCGTCGCGCGTGAGACGCAAAACACGCAGCGGAAAATAAATCGTAATTTTTTACAACAATAATTCAATAGAGATAATTCTTTCACTAAAAATGTCTCCATTCTTTTGTATACTTTTCATACTTGGAAAGTATACCTTTATGTGCAATAGTTATTAAAATACCTCGAAGTTTACAACGCGCATTCCCGGTACGCTTTGTTTAAACAATTTCTGCAGCATTTGTTAAAAATAGTTTTGTGTTTAATTTGCATCATCTGAATCCGGAAAAAATAAGCTTTCCACTGATTTAAAAATTATTGAGAAATATTCAAAAATAATCTTGTAGATGCGATGCATGTATAAAATTTATAAATTTTTAGTAATAAAAAAAATGCCGGAAAATATTTTTTCTGCTTTTTTGCAATCGCAAAAAGAATGGAACCCTCCACAATTAAATCCGCAAGGCCATTCCAGATAGGGTACATTTTTTAAACTATATTTTGGAGTGCACACCCTATAATCGAATTTATGGTCCCCGCTTCCTGAATACCGAGCCAAGGCGAGCAAAAAGGTCGAGGCGCGTTTCCTTTGACTCGTGCAAAATTTACCGCCAGTCGACGGGAAGCCCGAGCCGCGCCAACGCGCCACGAGCAACCTCCTTCCCACGGCGCGAGGCTCGGCGAGCTTCTGCCTGCTTTTGGCGAGCCTCGCGGCTTGGATGCCAATATTGTGCGATTATTTAACGAGCCGCGCCAACGCGCCGCGAGCTACACCCTTCCCATGGCGCGAGGCTCGCCAAAAGCAGGTAGAAGCTCGCCGAGCCTCGCGCCATGGGAAGGCGGCTTTAGATATACTTGGTGACATTACAAAAAAAAATTCTTTTACACACGTCTACTATGGCAAATGCTACACCAAATACATACAATATATACAGTTCACATTTAATTATATATATTTATTCCTAATTCAGTACGTAAAACATGCTTAGAGTCATGTTTTTGATAACAGTGATAAAACTTAGATTACATTTAGATTTTAGTTTATTGGCATACATGTTTAACGTCAGCGTACAAACAATTTCCAGAATATTTATACCACATTGAATATTATGTATCATCGGATGAAAAATTGTATTATTTGGCCTGAACGAGATCAGCTGATTAAATCAATGCCAGAATGCTTCAATAATCGATTGTTTTGAGATGAGAGTGGAAAAATCAAGTAGCCTTGAAGTACAATGTACTACATGGTCTACGTACAAAAAACATAATACGGTAAAGGTACTAATAGGCATCACTCCTCCTGGATCAATATCATTTGTATCACATGGATATGGTGGCAGAATAAGCGATAAAGGTCTAACAGAGGATTGTGGGATTTTAAACAATCTCTTGCCAGAAGATTTTGTATTGGCAGAGGCTTTTTAATAAAAGACTCCGTAGGACTACATATAGCCACAGTGATAACGCCTGCTTTTCTAAAAAGGAAACGGCAGCTCGATCCAAAGGATATAGAATCAACCGGAAATATAGCAAGCGTGAGGTAGTGCAAGTATATTGTTACAATAATTATCTTAATTATCTTTTTTTCAGAATACACGTCAAACGCGTTATTGGAGTCCTTCGTCAAAAAAATACAGTTCTTCACGAAACGATGCCCATGTTGTTCCTGGCAAAAAAGAAAACTGACGATGTTGCTGTGGTAGCTCAGATATTAACAGTTTCTTGTGCACTCGTAAATTTATGCCCTCCTATAATTGTATAATTATGAAATAAATTGTATTAACAAAGTTAATGTAATTATTTTTACTTTAATAATAATAATAATATCTACAAAATTATTAAAATTAGTTAATTAAGAATCTAACGTTAATACTATCCACCACCATTTATTATACAGTGTGTTCCCGGATTGAGTTCACTATAGGTATAATTGACAAAAAAATTTACAATTTTATTTTAATGTTTTAGGATTCCGCCCTGCTTGGTCTGAAGAGAATTTTAAGAATATTTAGTTTTTGAAAACACAAGTTGGCCTTGACAGTGAAGCAAAAACTATTTTCTTTTCAGGTAAACTACCCTTTCTGTTCATGATACAGCAAAATTTTACCAAGAAAAGTTGTTCAGAATGATAAATTATGGCCCTATACAAAATTTCAGGAAGATCTACCTACTTAAATTAAACCGTTAAAATTGTACCTATTTATTAAAAATTACGGTTTGATTTAAGTAGGTAGAACTTCCTGAAATTTTGTATGGGGCCATAATTTCCCATTCTGAACAACTCTTCTTAGTAACATTTTGCCGTATTATAAACAAAAAGGGTAGTTTACCTGAAAAGAAAATACAATAGTGTGTCCTAGGATTGATGTTACAAGAGGCGAGATGGATTACAAATTTTTGCATTTTATTTTAAGGTTCTGGGATTCGGTCCTGCTTGGTTTGAAAAGAATTTTAAGAATATTTTCAGTTTTTGAAAAACAAGTAGGCCTTGACAGGGAAGCGAAATAGTAGATTATGTTATTAGGAGTAAAAGTGATACTTTATGTGGCGAAGCTGAAGTTTATTTAGCCGAACGTTAGTGAGGCAAATAATTCAGCTAAGCCACATAAAGTCACTTTTACTCCGAATAACATATACTATTTTATCCGCAAACGTATTCAGGTAAATTTCAGGCTAGCACTGTACCCCTGCGCCAACCTCTGTTGTTCAGATAACGCGCAACTGTAATGATATATGAACATACTGAATCACCCGTGCTAATAGCACACGGCCACAGCAGCTGTCACACCATAACCCACGGCGACAGATGCTCCGATCCGCTGCTTAAAGGTTTATTTAAATTAAAACTTTTTCGTACTTTTTTGAAAATAAAAACCGGCCTACGAACTAATTCTAAAAATTAGCAAAATTTTAAGCCATGATACAATTTAATCGGTCCAGTATCTTCGGAGGAGATGGCGAACAAACATAGAAAGAAAGAAAGAGAGCAATCATTTTGTGTGCTTAGGCAGATAAAGTACTAGTCCAGTCACTATGTCCAAAAATAAGGCCTTTGCTGGAAAATGAAGGAAAATTTGAAATTCCCTTTTTGGGATGTTTGGGGGGTCTAGCAAAGCTTAACTTCAAGTTGTCGACCAAGATTTCCTATGTGCTATTTCCGCCATCTTGATAAATGAGTGCGTTTGATTTTTTTGCGATAAATCGGTTCCCGTTAACACTACATGTAAATAATGTAGACATCTTTGTAAGAATTTTGAATGTTCTACAATTTATGTTCTATTACTTTTTCGCCTAGGAGCTATATTTGTCGAGATATCGAACACGAAAGGAGAGCGTGAAAGGGTCGAGATTTTTATTCGAGCTTCTGGGCTTGTGTCTCTTTTCTCTTTCTATTTAGCGAAAAAGTAGCCATTATCAAACTTGTAGAGGTTGAAAATAGCTTCAATTTGATCTATTATAAATTGATATGCGACTAAAATTACGACTTGTAGAGCGGGTCAAAGTTGTCAAGTCGGCGCTTAATTTTTATTTCATCTATCGTACTACTACATAAATGGCATAATAAACTTCATTGCATCATGAGAATCGTTATATTTCAAGTAGCCAATACGTAAATTGTTATTTTTGACGTTTCTGCTATAGAAGATCGGTTTAGAAATTTCTAATGAATTAAATTTATTAGTAGGCCAGGATAGAATCCCAGTTTCTGATGATGTCAAAAACTTGGGTCTTTATCTTTATAATGATTTTAAATTTACTAAACATATTTCAAAATGTCTGCAAAAGTCATATAGTTTCTTGAAACTTATTTATCAAAATACAATTTTTAAGTGTAAATGTGAAAATCGTTTTGTGTAATGCATTAATCTTGTCCTGTTTTGATTATTGTGACGTTGTTTATCATTCGCATTTAAGTAGCTTTAATGTTGCTAGAATTCAGAAGATTCAGAACTCATGTTTACGCCTCATATTTGGAATACGAAAATATGAAAGAATTTCTTATAAGCTGAAAGATTCAAACTGGCTTAATACGAAAGAAAGGCGCTTCTTTCATTCTGCATGTCTTTTCCACAAGATCATCTTGAGTAGATCACCGAGTTACTTATACAACAAAATAAAGTTTAGAACCGACGTACATACTTACTTTAAATATAAGATTGAAAGGAACGCTGACTCCACCTCAACATAAGTCAAAATTTTTCAAGCGATCGTTTTCTTACAGAATAACTAAATGCTATAATTCGTTACAAAATGTAGTAAAAGGCTATTCTACGTCAAAATTTAAAAAAGCTATTTTTCAAAATTTTATGGATAAACATCAAGGAATTAATTATTAGGGTCAAAATAACACACTTAGTAAATTGCTATATCACTAAACACTGCCATAGCTGTTTTGTGCGTAATATTTCGCCTGGCGCCAATGCGTAGATCGTTGGATTTTTTTGTTTTCTTTTCTTTTTGTTTTTCACCGGGTTAAGTGGAAGAACAGCGGATGTTTTTCTATCAAGTTGAACTTCGCCCAAGACAATATTACGTTTTAGTCAATATTTTTTCTGTGTAATTTTGTAATAATTTAATAAAGACCTTCGTTATTATTATTATTATTATTATTTTTATTGTTATTAATATACAATCATATAATGCTGTATACTGTCTACTTGATGAAATATAATGATTCCAATAATGCAATGAAGTTTGTTATGTCATCTACGTAATAGTACGATACATGAAATAAAAATTACGCGCCAACTTGACAACTTTGGCCCGTTCTACAAGTCGTAATTTTAGTCACATATCAATTTATAATAGGTCAAATTGAAGCTATTTTCAACCTCTACAAGTTTGATAATGGCTACTTTTTCGCTAAATAGAAAGAGAAATGAGACACAAACCCAGAAGCTCGAAAAAAAATCTCGATCTTTTCACGCTCTCCTTTCGCGTTCGATATCTCGACAAATATCGCTCCTACGCGAAAAAGTAATAGAACATAAATTGTAGAACATTCAAAATTCTTACAAAGATGTCTACATTATTTTCATGTAGTGTTAACAGGAACCGATTTATCACAAAAAAACCAAACGCACTCATTTATCAAGATAGCGGAAATAGCACATAGGAAATTTTGGTCGACAACTTGAAGTTAAGCTTTGCTGGACCTCACCAATACCCCAAAAAAAAATTTCAAATTTCCCTTCACTTTCAAGCAAAAATGACATAGTGACTGGACTATACGCAAAAGTCGCTATTTTGTCTGCTTAGGCAGATAAAGTGACACTTTTACCTTGTCAATAAAGACAAATAAGTTGTCACTTTTGTGACGTTTGCGGATAAACTATTTTATTTTCAGAAAAATGACATAGTGACTGGACTATACGCAAAAGTCGCTATTTTGTCTGCTTAGGCAGATAAAGTGACACTTTTACCTTGTCAATAAAGACAAATAAGTTGTCACTTTTGTGACGTTTGCGGATAAACTATTTTATTTTCAGGTAAACTATCCTTTTTGTTCATGATACGGCAAAATTTTATTAAGAAAAGTTGTTTAGAATGATAAATTACGGCCCTATGCAAAGTTTCAGAAAGATCTGTTGACTTAGAAAACCGTTATTTTTTAGATAATTGTATCTAATTTTCAGGTAAACTATCCTTTTTGTTCATGCTACGGAAAAATTGTATTAAGAAAAGTTGTTCAGAATGAAAAGTTGTGGCCCTATACAAAATTTCAAAAAGATCTGTCGACATAGATGAAATCATCATTTTTAATAAATGCAATTTGTTTAATCTAAAAAATAACGGTTTAATCTAAGTCCACAGATCTTTTTGAAATTTGGTACAGGGCCATAATTTTTCATTTTGAACAACTTTTCTTAACAACATTTTGCCGTATCATGAACAAAAAGGATAGTTTACCTAAATAGAAAATAGTTTTTCCACATTTCTCATGGCCGACTTAATTTCGAAAAATTAAAACTCTGCTTAAAATTGTTTTCAAACCAAGCAGGGCAGGATCCCAAAACATTAAAATAAAATTGTAAATTTTTTTTGTCGATTATACCTATAGTGAACTCAATCCGGGGACACACTGTATAATGTAAAATTATTTGATTACCTTTTTCTGCATGTGGCCAATTAATAAAAAACAAAATTACAATATCACATAGCAAAAATTATTAAATAGTACCTATACGATAAGAAACATAAGGATATTTCGAAACTATGTAAGCTACATTAACAATCAATAAAATTACACATGCTGTCTACACAACATAAAAGAATAATTAAATATGAAAAATAATTTTTCCTAAAAAAGGATGGATTAATAGAAGTCATTAATACACTGTTTTTGATTAATCCACTCTTTTTCATTAATTAACTGTTTTTGTGATTTTGAGGTTTTGATATTTTGCATGGAGGTTAGTTGTATTAATCAAAATTTTCAGCACAAAAAAAAATTTTGCGGTCAACGAAAAAATTTTGTGTAATTGTAGGCATACTGAATGGTACCATTTTATTCTACATTTTCTGTCAGAACATTTTACCATTTGTTCGCCGTCGTCTGGTTTCCTACATTGACACCATAGCTGCAATCCATAATTAAAATAGGTACATTGTAACATATAATTCACAAAAATACAAACCTTTTCATCATATGTGCCTATTACGATGTCACTGGAAATTGAACCAACACCTATAGCTCGCATATCCATGGGGATGTCGTCTGAACTTGGACCAGCACTCATAGATGGCATATCCATGGCGATGTCACTACAACTTGAATCCAAACCAGTGGTCATAGATGGCAAAACTAATGTTAGAATCTAGTAATTTCCAAGTTTTGTATTGGTAACACTTTTGACATCTATCATATTGACATTAAATCGTTAACCTTATTTAAGCTAAACGACTCAATAAATCGGAGGCGTACTCATCATTGTGGTATAGCGCATTTCAAAACAAAATTAACAACACACAAAAATAGCGACAATAGCAATAACAAAATAACAGATTTAACAAAATCAACAGCAATTTTCACACTTTGACTTGCACAATATCGCAAGATAGTCCAGTTACATTAGACGGACAACGGCAGCATCTGCCGAAAAAATCCAAGTAAGCTGAAATTTTGCATACACCTTTATTTTGAAATTACAAATAATGTCTCAAAAGTCCCCATCGATATGGCGCTTGCGTTTTGAGTTATTCAAGGTCAAAGGTCACAGAAATAAGTTTTTCGCAAATATCTCGCTTTCTATGGATCGTATGACTTTTTTAGTTATTACAAAAAATGAAGGCTAGGAAATTCTCTACAAAAACGATTATATAGCTTTTTTACATACAACTAACCGTTCAGTAAATAACACACTATTAAGTTTTGCAGACGGGTTTTACTTCTTTTTACGATAAAGAAAGTATTGGATCCACCCCAAAAATTCGGAAACTGGGTTTTCAACAGATCTTCACGTTGTAGAGTCCCCTGAACCCAAAAAACATGTTTTTGCTCATTGGTCTGTGTGTCCGTCCGTCGGTCTGTCTGCCAACAGAATAACTCATTAACGAAAAGAGGTATGGCGTTGAAACTTCATATATAAGTTTTTTGTACTATCTAAATGCGACAGCAAGCTTCTGAAGAAAATCGCATAACCGGTGTGTATTGATGTGAGATAAGTGATTTTTCAGTTGAATACCTCTAAAATTCAACTTGAAAATCACTCATCTCAATCAATCCACATATAAAATGTAATAAAAATGTAAAGTTTGAAAAAACTCGTTGGAGCCGTTTTTGAAACACAAGAGTAAACATCATACTTCCGGTTATGCGATTTTCTTCAAAAGATAGCTGTCGCGTTTAGAAAGTACACAAAACTTATATATGAAGTTTCAACGCCATACCTCTTTCCGTTTATGAGATATTCTGTTCGCAGACAGACAGACAGACCAACCAATGAACAAAAACACGTGTTTTTGGGTTCAGGGGACTCTAAAACGTGAAGATCTGTTGAAAACTCAATTTAGAATTTTTGGGGTGAATGCAATACTTCCTTTATCGTAAAAGGAAGTGAAACCCGTCTGCAAAACTCAACAGTGTGTTATTTACTGAATGGTTAGTTGTACGTAAAGCACCTGTATAATCTTTTTTGTAGAGAATTTCCTAGCCTTCATTTTTTGTAATAACTAAAAAAGTCATACGACCCATAGAAAGCGAGATATTTGCGAAAAACTTATTTCTGTGACCTTTGACGTTGAATAACTCAAATCGCAAGCGCCATATCGATGGGGACTTTTGAGACATTATTTGTAATGTCAAAGGTGTATGCAAAATCTCAGCTCACTTGGATTTTTTCGGCAGGCCGATCCTACTGTAGCTGGCCTAAGAGATTTTTGTAGGTATAGATTATAGTACAAAACGCCACCATAACGATGCAATAAGCATAAAATTGTGGGTTGAAGATACGAAAAGTCTATGTGACGAGTGTCCAGTATTGTTATACCGGGTGACCATAAATATCTGAGATCTCGGTAGCCATGGAATTAGCTACTTATAAATGTTGGGTTAGTATTATATTTCAATTACAATAAGTATTGGTACCTATGTAATGTAATAAAATGCAATAAGAGGAGGAGAATGTGCCCCGGATTCTGCAGTTTAGCCTACGACTCGATTATAAAAATCTCCTGTTCTAACTCCATTACTTATTGCAATCAGTAATAATTTTTGACAGACAGGAATTTTAGTTGTGATGACATTAATGACATTTATTAGTTTAGTTGTATTCATCGCTTTAATAAAGCGGTGTTGATTCCAAAGGTAATGTGATATCAGGTACTTATGGCCACCCGGTATAAAGAACAAGGTGTTGAAAGTGATTTAGGGCTTCTTGATATCAACGATTTTGCTTTGATAATAATGACGTCTTTTCAAATTCAACAGTTGCTACAATTTACTTACTTTACTTAACCGGCGTTACAATCCTTTGTGGATTTTAGCCTCCTTTACAACGTTGTTCCACCGGGCTCTGTCCTGTGCGACTCGTCTCCAGTTGAGCACCCTTAAGGTTCTCAAGTCCCGCTGAACACCGTCTAGCCATCTTTCCTTGGGTCTTTCCCTGGTCCTTCCGTAGTCCGGCCTCCATTCGAAAACGCTTTTTACTGCCCTGTCACTCGCCATCCGCTCGACATGCCCCAACCACCTGAGTATTTGTGCTTTCACAAGACGCACTATATCTGCACCACTTATTAGCACGTCTAATCCCACGTTCGTTCTACCCCGTGGGCATTCATATCTTGCACTGGGCCCCATATCTTCCTCATTATTGCTCTTTCTGAAGTTCGTAGTGCGTTTTGGTCTCTCATTGTTAACGACCACGTCTCGCAACCGTAGATCATCACTGGCCTTATCATTGACTTATACACCTTCCATTTGGATGCACGTTGCAGTATTTTCGATTTCATCAGATTCTTGTACATAAAATAAATTTTGTTTCCATTCTGATTGGTCTTTCAGTGAAAATAATAAATGTAAACTTTAACCACACTTACAAACATAAACGGCAAGGATCGGTTACGTCACCGATGGCATCGGCAGCTCGGCACGACTCGGGTCAGAATATGCAGGGTTGCCAGACTGAGCGCATGCCCGTTTTAAAAATGTACTTTTGTAGGAAACGGTTTCAGAATGTACCAGATTCGTAGAATTGTACCAGGTCTGGCAACGCTGCTAATATCAAGACCACGCCCAAAATCGAACTACACATAGACCAAGCGCATGCATGTTTGACCTTGGGAAGTGTTCTGCTTTATTATAGAGTTATGATTATGATTGTCACCACCTATGGATAGCAGTTAACCAGTTAGTGACTTCTCCAAGCTTGTCAGCTGCAAAAGCTTGTTTGCATTTTTAACTGATTGTAATTTATTTAAAAAGAAAACAGTTGCTCAGAATAGTGATGATTTTGTATAAGTTGTTAATACATAATTTATTGAATTATTACTTAGAAGCTTAATTTGACTTTAACTTTAGTTCTAGCTATAAGATTGACATTTAATTTCTGATACAGTCACTCTGATATGGAAAGTGTTTTTGTCATGAAAAATAATGTTGTAAATTGTTTAATAAGAAGCAAGTAAAGTTTACAATGTAATGCAACCATGACCTTCTGCAAAAGCAACTTGACTTCCATTATTTTATCTTTAGTAAATACCTGCCTAGTTTATGGAATATGGAAATGGAAATAAATTTAAAAAATTGTTTTCCTTCGAAAATCATATATAATTCCAGAAATATTATTACAGTGTGATATAAATGTAACGACTGCATTTAAAAATTACTCTTTGACGTCGTGATACAATTGCTTACTTTTTTATAATGTCTTTTGTCACCACCTGTGAGGTAAATACTTGGGCTTCTACGTAATAGATGACATTTTACATGTTAGCTATTATGCATTCAAAGCTCTAAACCAAATATTATACAAATATATGCCACTTTTGGTGAAGAATGGTTTTTAGAGCAAAATCACGTAACTAACACGTTACTTACAACCACCATAGGTCTCAAGTTGAAATCCACTGGCGCTTTATAAGAATTTAGAGTTATAGAAATTGAAATTTACTTTATACTAAACAGGTTGATATTCACTTGTATTGTGTGTAATTTATGCCAATTTATATGTTTGCTCCAAAGGTTCACCCAGTTAAATCGAAATGTATTATTTGAACGCATTTAAGTTCCATAAAAGTAATATAACTCAATAAATTATGTTATGCGTATATATTAAACAGAAAGTTCATGCAATTGCATAACTTTTTATACCATCTTAAAATATTCTTTCCCATCTTCCTCCATTTCTATAGTATCTTCGGCAACTTGTAACTTGAATGCGTGCTGACCACGCTCTTGTTTTGGTTTACAATGAGGCATGTGGGTTGCCTATAAATTGCTATGATACTGAACCCGCAGCAGTTCTGTGTATTTATACCAGTAAAAACGTAAAAAAACAGAATTGATTAAAATTAAAGCAAAGGACTTGCTGAATAAAAAACAAGAATTTAAATGTTATAACACTTATAATATGAGTTCTGAAGAGAACATACACAACTAAGAAATGAAACAAGATACATTTGAGATGTCATGCTCTAAAAAACTAATAGTTTCGAATTAATATCGGTTTAATGCAAGATGATTTTACAGTTAACTAATTTAAATATGACATAGAATTATCATTTAACGTAAATCTACTATGATACGACCTTTTAAAGATGTGCAAACAGTATTAAGACATGTTAAATTTAGTAGGTATCGAATTGCAATAAGTTATGATGGTAATAAATATTCTTAAAATCGCATGTAAATGTGTGCAAAAGGCACAATCAAACGTAAGAACAAAATGGGAAGGCTGTGACTGATACGGAGATGGAACATGTGAATGTGGACTAATACTGTGTGCTGAAAAGACGCTTTGTTTGAACTGTCAGTTATTAAAATGATAATTTAGAAAGGCAGTTTGTAGATATGAAAAATAGTTTTAATGATGTACTGTAGACGCAGCCAGTAAAGAAAAAAAGTTGTACGTCACGCAGCAGTTGCTGTGAAAGTGGAGTAAAGACTACATTCCGGTTCAACATGTGCCGTCGACGTTAAACTTACTTGCATTCTTAATTATTTCATATTTTCTTTTGTGGCGTTATGGCATTGTTATTTTAATGTAGTAATTTCATTAATGAGATCATATTTAGGGAAAACAAATAACATAGGAAATGCATATAAAAACGAAAATGTGTATTCTGCAGTAGGTACTTAGTTTTGTTGCATTGTTTTGTACGTGTACAAGGTGCTCTATTTATTTGTTTTTTCGATTTTTTATTGTTAAACTATATTCCGTTATGTCTAAGTTGGGAAGTGGAAACGGGCTACGTTCACAAACGCGTGCAGTGATCTTTAAAGTTTATAATATTTACTATTACATTAATTCCACCGCACCAGTTTTTAAGTACTAACGGTATTTAGTTTTTCTATTGAACCGAATAAATTTATTAAAAAATCCTGTTTTACTAAAAATTTTGGTATTTTTTAATGTAGTTAACTTCGTGGAATAGTATGCGATGTATTCGTGGACGCGTTACAAAAGTAAGTGAGAGATATTGGTAAACATTTTATACCTGAATGTACAAGACCTACAGCGAATCACGAACACCGTCGAAAGCGAGTAAATACGATTGTGTACCGAAGCTAGCTGCGCGGCATTTCTTTTTACTGGCTGCGTCTATAGTAGCTAGGAGATATATTAGAGATAAAAAATAATAAATCTTGTTCTTACGCACCATTCCGCAAATTTGATATTTGGGCCCCAGGTTTTGTATAGAAAGTACCAATAATTATATTTAGCATTGCCTCTAATCGTTGCTTTATTGTGTTGGGTGGTGTTGGCATGGAATTGAGCCGATTTAAGTGTTTATGCTAGTAATTTGGAGTTGTTTTGGACACTATCCGTGCTGGAGACATCGATAAGGTTTGTTTTTGAGCATCCCGTTTCTGCCAGTGGAGGCATTGTTGCTGTCGTAGGAGATTGGGGCCATTTCGGAGTCGCATCTCATCTTTGGAGACTTTAGGAGAAGTCATAAGAAGCGGACATATACTTGCAGTAGGTGACAGGGGCCCTGGTGTATCTTGCTTTGTTTGGATGCAGGAAGCCTGCTGTCTCGATTGCGACGAGGGTCCTGAATTGGTGGTTATTGTTGCTAAAGCATCTAAAAGGTTTGATATAATTACATGTTAAATAAATAAAAGAGAATTTTTTTACCTGAATATGAAATATTGAGTTAGATTATATGTATATCAATTTGTTTGTGAAGGTCTTTATAATAGCGAACATATTAATTTAATTTGAGGTTATATTGGTATCCAATTGCCGTGGTTTATATTTGACCTAGTATTATTTAAAAAAGTTGTCATAAGACTAATTTTGTAGAGACCCCATCCGAGTTTTTCATGTTTCCAGAGCTAGTCATTCTAATAATGAATTTATGAAAAAAGCATAATATCTGTCTAATTAATTAAACAATAAGCGAAGATTCAAATAACCTGATTTTGGTTGCTAATAAAAATACATAATGTGTTGGGCTTAAAAATTTAATTTATATTTTATTATTACAAAATAATAATAGTAATACATTGTTCATCACAATATATTGCTATATTTACAATAGAAAACACTTGGTAGCGGGGCCTTTAAAATTAAATACGTTAGTTTCGAAAAGATAAAACCGATGCTAAGGAAACATTTATAGCAATTCATAAAAACAATTAATGAATGACTTTAGGAACTAGCAGAAGGCTCAATATTAAGAATTTGTTTATAAAAATTACAACTATGCATTTATAACGAAATTGATAGGGTAAACACTTGCAATTTAGTTAACAGCAAGACAGTGCCGGCGCCAGGTTATTTAGCGCCCTAGGCAAAACTTATTAAAACGCCCCCTTTCACACAAATTAATTAAAAAAATTAATATGTATAAGAAAACAATACATTTAAACTGACATATTAATTTATTATCAATTGCATAAACGTTACAAGTAGACTACAGAATCAAAATATATTTTTTCGTGTTTTCTTCCTCGCAAAAGTTTCTACTAATTCCTTCAATTCCAGTGTCGAAGCGTAATCACATTCTATTGAAATTGTTGCTAAGTCCACGAGTCTACTTTACGACATAGTTGAACGCAAGTAAGTTTCAATTAATTTCAATTTTGAAAAACTGCGTTCTCCACTAGTCACGGACACTGGAAGTGTTAATAGTACTCTCAAGGAAACAACAACATTTGGTACACAATCTTCCAATTTTTGTTGTAATACTATTTAGAGAAGCACATCTGATGGTGACATAGGTTTTGGAAGCCTTCGAGCTACTACTTGAAGCTCATTGCAAAGATCATAAGCATCAATATCTTTATTAGCGTTATGCGTCAAAGACGTTTCTAAGTGTTTGCAGTCAGTAAGTATATCCGCAGGTGTTTTTTTGTTGATATTGGATATATCATAAAGGAAGTCAAATAGAACATTATGTTGTTCTAATTGTTGGAACCTCTCTTCAATAGACTGTATAGTAGGATGGAACGAAAACGGCCTTTTTGTATTTTTTTTTTATTTTTGTACTAGTGGGCAAAAGTTGCCTTTTAGGTTCAAAAAAAAAAAATCGGATGCTATACTATAACATCTTGCAAAGAGCTTGAAGTTTGTAAAAAAAATTAAAACATTGAAAAATTATAAACTTTGATAAATTATTTTTTATGATTTTGGCGTGCATATAATTTTACAAAAGATAGTTGTAAATACATATATAAGCATTAGAATTGGAAACAGTTATTAATTACAAAAGATAATAATAATAAAAAAATATTTTTTAATGTCAAAATGTTTGTATTTTTGCTAATTTTGAAATTTTTGCGAACTATTGTCATTGTTACAAATAGTTGTACATAAGGTTGAAATAAAAGCTCGTCAAATCAATTATAAATTTTTTTATTAGAGCACACGTAAAAAATATAATACATTTTTTTATTATATCTGCATCAGAATCGCCGTTTAAAGCACGCCTGAGTGTGCGAAAACAGGCGATTAAAGGACGCCGAGCTTTAAAGGTTGTCAAGGAAACAAGATATATAGGTAACATTGTAACTTCATTGCTATCTTTATTTTGCTGACACGACTGAATGCAACAACGGACGTGGACTCGAAAAAAACGTAAACAATTCTCGTAACTACAGTAGCAATACTATTATGTTTTTAGTGCGTAATTTATTTCCAGTATTGCAGGTATAATAAAAAATAGCGTAAAGTATTCGTGGATAACTGGTCTTTAAAACACTTGCTCTATTTCGAGCACTCCTTCTTCTACATTCATTGGGCTCAAATTTCACTTCTGTTTCTAATTCCTTTGCAATCTCGAGAGCCTCAATTAAAACTTGTTCAAAACCATCATCACTCCTACATTTTAAGAGGTAATTCTTAGTCACTTGAAGTTGTTTTGTATCTGAATTTATAGCAGAATCCTCTTTTTGTAGTATTTTGCTTGTAACATTCACTTCATTAAGAATGTTGTACCATGTGACAAGGGATATCATAAACTTGAATTTACAAATTGCATCAGCAAGAGCCTTTGCGTCCGTTCGGGAAGTATTATCAGATGAATTATTTAGTCTTGGGTTATCAAAAATCTCCACTAAAGCATCACATATTGCAACAAGCTGATACCTTGTAGGCTTCAAAGCATCAGTCATGCGCTGGTGCGATCTCAAAATCAACATTAAAATTAGATAACCATCTGAAATGTTCGAAATTAAAAGATTTATATTAAATACAATAATTATCTTATTATATTACCCTGTCTATAGTTTATATAATAGAAGCAAAGTTATTAATTATTAGTTAATTTTTAATAATGGCGATTACACATTTTTGCGCCCTCCTATGGATAGCGCCCTAGGCGACCACCTAGTTCGCCTTAATGGTAGCGCCGGCCCTGCAGCAAGACAATATTTGGAACAAAGCAGCAATGTAAGCTGTACACCTAAATGGAGAGTACGTATAATAAACACTCGAAATAGAAAATTTTCTACGCCCTCGAATGATGTGAGATTATATTTTGTACGACCATAAATAATAGAGGATGAATAATAGTATATTACGTTATTTGGAGTAAACCTGATACTTTATGTGGCGAAACCGGACGCGTTTGACTGACGAGCATAAGCGAGTTAGACAAGTCCGGGCGGGGCACACAAAGTCGCTTTTACGCAGAAGAGCATGTTCTATTTTATTTTCAAACCTACCAACTAAGATAACTAAATATATATTTAAAAAATTACGATTATCGAGAATTGACATCTACGTCAGTTACAAACAATCAAGAAGGCCTATGTCAAAAATATTCGAAAGCTAATCAAGTTTTGAAGTACTTTTATTCCGCCGGCGTAAAAGTAACCACTTTTATGCCTAGGCATAAAAGTAATGCATTTACTTTGTCTGTCGAGTCACATAGGTTGTGACTTTTATGACGTTTGAAAATATACAGTATTGTAGTGTCACGCATGTGTCAAGGAATCGTTGGTGGAGCGTGGACAGACATCTGAACACCTGGAGATCATGATGGCATCGTTACAAAGGGAACGCTGACTCCGAACGCGTTGGTCGACAGCCCTGTAAACCAAGGAACCCATAAGAAGCAAGAAGATGAGGTGATTGTTAATTGTACCTTGCATAGATGCAACAGGCTAAACTTCGAACAATGCAGGTCTCTATTTCCGTCAAAACCATCCGAGGGTTTTGACTGAAAATTAGATGGCAGCTCCATCGTTTGGCGACTTAGCTAAAATGTACATAAAATTTAAGAGTACTTAGATAATCAGCATAATATTTAATGAAGTTGTAGATTTTGCGCCTTCTTTATCTATAATTCTCTCGTAAATGTATTGATTTTTTCTGTGTAATCGGATGGTGGAATTATTTATAACGTCTTTAGCAGCAACGTGACAAATTTCCAGCGAATCACAACCACGTTAGAGAAAAATTGAGTTTTAGGGCCCGTCTCAATGAGGTTATAAATATAAATCGCGGTCTTTTAAATACCACTTCGAGTGACTTCGAAAAACAACAATGTAAAAACTGCATTGGTTTGACTTAGAAACGCTTCGAAAGACAATAGTGTAAAAATGTACAGATAATTAGAATAAAACCTTGTATACACATGTGTATCACTAAATTAAAAATTTGGTGTGTCAATTATAACCGTTATCAAGCAACGATATCTTTTATTTGAAAAATGGAAATGTATGTGGAGGTTCAAACAAAACACAGAGAGAGTAAGATACCTGGCACGTTTTGTAAGCGATTTCTGAAGATTTCTAGACACCGTGGAGCCAAACACTGCAGGCAGATGGACCATTCACCACGACATACATTTTCTGGTGCCAGCCATCGTAATTGTAAATTCCAGACCGAATAACGGTTCACCATTCTACAGCAGTGGCGCGCGCTTAAGCGGTCGGTGGCGTAAGACAAGGTAGGTGGAACATGTTTTCTGTATGTCATTCAAATTAGCTCGTGAAATTGTATAGTGTTTGTTGACATAAATTTGTTAAAGGTTTTTTTAAGAGGCCAAATTCTTAGTAATTTACGTCATTTGACCTTTTCCTGTAAACCCCTATAAATCCACAAGATAAATACAAAGTTGTTGTTTGTGATTAGTAAATTCACAATTTTGATTAAAGTTGATCTTTATGAACCCTGAGATACAAAGTTTCACTTAATTATTGTTAGGTTAGACCATCATAACGTTTTAGTAAGGTAAATAATTTATACTTGTAACGCGGGATGTTCGGCGTGATTATTTCCCGAATAAATAGATACAATTCAATTGGTGAAGTACCTTTAATAATTATGTTAAAATTATGCACAAGCGATTAAATTTAGACACATATTTAACCGCGGTTAAATTTTGAAGTTTAAATTTTGGTCATTATTAAACTGACAGAAACCATGGTGATTACTCATTATTATGTATATGAAGGAAATGATCATAAAAAACTGTTAGGTTAAAATTTCGATAAAAATGAATTGAAGGTTCAAAAATAATGCGTTGCAGCGCAACAACTTTGCAAATCAATAATATTAGTGATATGAAACCTGAGTACTGATTAGATATACACAATATGCAACTATCGTTGCGGGTTGATTAGAATATATAGTGTTTCCTTTAACGGATGTTGCTTATTGTCCACAAATATATTTTATCGAAATCAAATTGTATGATACATTCTCGGACTAGTTGTACAAAATTAAAAAGCATTCGGTTAATTATTCCGAAACTGCCAGAGAAGAGGAAATTTGCACTGACCGAGGTAAAACTTAAATTTTTTTAATAGTTCCTTGAAAAAACGATTTTTATTAAATCACTATTGAGTTAGAGTTAAAACAAGCATTTAAATCTTATAAAATTTGTTTACCAATACCTCTAAATTTATAGATATAATAATATATGCGGAGTAATAATAGTTTTCCGTATAGTTACTTGAATCATGACAGAATCATATATTTCGGATGAATACTGTGAAACCCAGCAATGCAATGAAACACAAAGCATTCAAGATGCAAGGGAACCTTCTCCAGCTGGATTCGAAGTAACAAACAGTTTTAATCCCAGTACAAGCCAAATGAAAATGCAGCGTTATACTGATAATAGCGATAACGGTAAGAATTTCATGACATACAATCCATAGAAAACCACATATTTTGTACACTTACACAATTTGCTTTATACAAAGTCCGCCATTAAGTGTTATATTATTTTGATATGTGAGACATATTAGAGAAAACAATGATGAAGTTTGTAATATCCAATTTATTGATTATTAATAGTAATTTACGTAACAAGTATAGAAAGTGGAGCTTTTCAGTACGAGTGAGATGTTTCCGGAAGAGGCCGTTAGGCCGAGTCCGGAATTTCGAGACGAGTATGGAAAAGCCACTTTCATACGAGTTTCGTACAATATTTTTTCGTACACTAGCATACAAAACGGAATACTAAATTTATCCTCGTATATAGCAAATAAGTAGAGTAATATTAATGTAATGTAATATTATATGTGTTGTAACTAAGGAAACGTACGGCAAAGTGATATTTTGCCGTAAGAATACCGCAAAATGCTACTTTGCCGTACGAATACCGCAAAGTGCAACTTTCTGATTAATAAATTGTACGGCAAAGTAGCTCTTTCAATGCTAGTGTACGAAAAAAATTATTTCTTCAAACTGATCAATTCATGACACCTTTCAATAAAGTTTTAAATTACTCTGCGAAATAAATCGCCCAAATGGCTTCAGTATCATCTCGAATTGTATTTTTAAGTTCTTAGAGCGTGCGTGATGTTTTTATGTTTGCTTTGAAATAACCGCACAGGAAATAGTATGGAGCACTTAACACGATCAAATGTGAAATGAGTCGGCCAGGGAACTCTCGGAACATTCATCGTTTGCCTTGTCTTGTGCGAACAAGTTCGAAAAATCTTGAATCGATTTTGCCATGCATGTAAAATTTCTTAAACCAACCCAAAATTGTGCCCTGTTTTGGTATTTTTGTGTGCATCGGAACGTAACATTCACATCTAGAATGTCGATTCGCTTGCACAATGTTCTGTGTTTAAATAAACCTTTTAACAGCAAACACACATTGATTTAACTAAAGATACACCACCATCGAAAGCGTGGCCGAGCGGTTAGAAAGCTCGACTGCGGAGTTCTAGTAGTAGTAGTAGTGGTAGTAGTAGTAGTAGTGGTAGTGGTAGTGGTAGTGGTAGTGGTAGTGGTAGTGGTAGTGGTAGTGGTAGTGGTAGTGGTAGTGGTAGTGGTAGTGGTAGTGGTAGTGGTAGTGGTAGTGGTAGTGGTAGTGGTAGTAGTAGTGGTTGTGGTAGTGGTAGTGGTAGTGGTAGTAGTAGTGGTAGTGGTAGTGGTAGTAATAGAAGTAATAGTAGTAATAGTAGTAGTAGTAGTAATAGTAGTAGTAGTAGCAGTAGTAGTAGTAGTAATAGTAATAATAGTAGTAGTAGTAGTAGTAATAGTAGTAGTAGTAGCAGTAGTAGTAGTAGCAGTAGTAGTAGTAGTATATTTCGGCGACCCTGACTCGGCGAGTCACAGGCCATATTCCTACGTGTGGAATAAAGCGTCCCGAACTTTATGTCACCATATCAACTCAAGGCCCATAAGGACAGGGGGTAGGCAGCACATTTTACAAGAAGACATTATTTGAAATTTAATAAACTTGTAATGTTATTTCTGCCTGTCTGAATCAACTTAGAAGATGCCTGGCTACTATAATCTTAACTATATTACTTGTGGTTTACCAATATGTTGTGCTTATATACAATTTAGATCAGGTAGAAATTAATAAAATGTGATTTTTCGATTGACTGAATATTAACTACAAGAGTGGCACTTTTTTAAAAATGGTGATTGACAACGGTGTATAAATACAATTAATACCAAAATTAATATTGACCATGTACTTTTACATTCATTTAAACTCGGAATCATTTGAAAACCGTACCTAAATAAATTACTAAACACGGTACCAAAATGACCCATTGCGCTCTGTTCAGGTAGACGAATTTTTAGCCTAGAACGTTCTGAGCTAAACGAGGAGTTTAGAAATCCGTGAAACGCAACAGATTACACTTGCTTAGCTGTCGTTCTTCATTTCGAATGCTGATTTTGTTTAGAAGTTAGATGTGTCATAATATCCACCGAAATTGAGAAAATTTCGTTTTTCTGTATAATAAACACAGTGGAGTAAAGACATAAAAAATTATTGCTGTGTAAACATAGAATTTGCAACAAGCAATTTGTGAACGGTAGAAATCAAGACATGTAAGCACATTTAATGTGTTTTTACGAAATCTCCTGGAGTCAACTAGTTCTGGCATTAACGATTTCATGCAAAATTCGCACAATGTTTTTTCCATATGCTCGGCCCACCTCTACTCAGTAACGTTCTTATATTGCATTTTAAAAGAACGCATTTACGCATGGTATGGGCGTGGCGTATTCTTAGATACCAATAGATAGCAAGCAAGCCATCATGGAAACGGCAAGACCACATTGCGTATTAAAATAAATTTACTGTATATGTTTCTATGTGGTGTATTAAATTAAAAATCGCAGCTATTTTGTTTTAATCACAAAGAATTAATGGTTATAATTATACAATGACGTACCGTAACAAAATCAAAAGTATATTTTTTTGTCGCCATCATTAACACACCGTTTAACATTAGCCAGTTTGATTAGAAACGACTTGTTATAGCACTGCTATGAAAAGTAATGACGTTTGACGTACGAAATGACATTAGGTACTTATTTGTCGAATTGAAGTATAAGAATATCAAATCAATACAAAAATTAAATAAACCTGAAGTCCTACAACAGCGACAGAATAAAACAGAAGTGCCGTATATTATATTTTGTGAGTGGAGAAGTTCGAAGAACGAGTTTACCGAGTTCAGCTACCCCACTCTATTATAAATAACCATTTTCTAGTTTCCCAAACGTTCAACTGGAAAAAGCGACGTCTCTCATGGTATCGCGAGATAATATGTTTTTTATTGCTGCTGCTTCTTGATGTATTGTTATTATCAACGCCAGGTTTAATTTTATTAAAAAGATTGCAATTCAGACACCATGCATCTGAATATAAACATGTACATGTTGAAATAGAACAATAAAGAATAATGAAAAACGGTAGGTACAGTACATAATTAATCGATGAATCAGACAATATTATTGTGAGCTAACAAGTGATTTATTAATAGTTATTTACTATACAAGTGGAATAACAGCATCATTAATATGCGTGTGTGTAAGCACACAAGTATATTAATGATGCATTATCACACATGTATTGTACAAAATTTTAATCTACGACTGCCTAAAATTGAGAAAAGTGCATTAAGAGAAATGTCAGATCTGTCATTTTCAAAAATATTTTAGTAGGCAAATGTCATTATGTCATTCTTTTGACAATATTTCAATTACGCAATGAAGTCATTACACAACTCAGTTGCGTAATAAAACCATTACATAACTGAGGGGTGTAATGAGCTTCATTACCTAACTGAAATAGTGTCAAATGAGTGACGTAATGCGTTACTTATCCCACTGGAGTAGATAAAATTGATTTACTTGATTAATCATTTTATAAATTATTATCGATTCTTACGATAGTCTAGTACATGCGAAATGAATTCAACTCGATTACTATTAGGCCAAAAAAATTTTTTTTTGTTATCATACATCCCTAATGATCGTAGGTACCTACACACATTTCAGAAACTATATTTCATTGTATTAGATGATTTGATTTATTCCAATAAATAATACACAGAAATAACAGTAAGGAAAAGAGTGCAAGACAGACAAAACTATATTATAATTAAAGAACAATAGTAAACATTTTTCAGTGTATCAAAATATGAATTGGTTAATATATTGGTATTGCATTTAGCTATAAAGAATGTATATTGTATACGTATACGACACTGCCTGCCAATTGCTAGAAAAACTATTTTTGAAACATTCCGCTGATCGGCACACTAATCCTTTTCCAAGAAATAGTCATTATCGCTTAGGAATGCAGGTAGTGTGAGTGAAAACGCGGAGTTTAACAAGCGTAAGGATGGTTGCCTATAATGCGTAGTTAAAGTCAAGTAGGAGTAATCACAGGTTCAAGCCTTATGAGCAGTAAATCGCAAAAATATCTACGAAACTTATTTACAATAAACGGGGCTGCGCGCGCTATTGAGCGGTCTATTCTATTCAATTTACCATTTTTAGGCCTATTACGTTGGGCCATTCCGTTCTGTTACACACCCCTCCCCTGTCTCCCCTGCCGTCCACCTCACCAAAGAAAGAAGCCCTCGGGGTTCCGCCCCTCTCCAAGGGGGCCGTCGTGGATCCGCCCCTCTCTAAGGGAGACCTCGGGGCTTCGCTTCTCTCCAAAAAGGCCTTCCGTTTTCCGCACCTTTCTAAGGCGGCCCTTGGGGCTGCGCCCCACTCCAAGGGGGTCTTCAGGGCTGCGCCCCTCTCCAAGGGGGCCCTCGGGGCTCCGCCCCGCTCGCGAAATCGAGGCGACGGCGAAATGCATGCAAACGCAAATGGGGGACATCGCGTCTGCAATTGTCGTGACGGACACACACGTTTGGATCGTTCTCCTTTATTTATATGATGATGATTGACTACCAGCTGTCAACTAGTTTATATTCTACAGCTCACTTAAACCGTCAATACTAAATGGGGGACGCTGTAGAATCCTTAATATAATATAAGAAAACTGTGAGCAGTAGTTAAGGCGTTCGACGGGGAAATGACAGGTTTGTCAAGTCTGCGTCAGAATAGTTCGTCGGTATGAAGGAAGGTTACGAAAGATTGATGGCGAGAGGAGAGAAGTACTTCCAAATATCCGCCTAGGGGTCGAAATGAAAAAGCGAGAATCTACTTTATTTACAACATTTACAAGAAGTGGAACTTTTGAACACTGCATACTTATCTATCTAAACAGTTCTCAAAGTGTTTCCACACTCAAACCACAGCTTGCTGGATTCACTCTCCCCGTAACTTCATCCAGCGTAAAGAAGTTCAGCGGTCTTCTCAATCCCTTCTCAGCATGTATATAAACGCAGTAGAGGCGTCTATTTTTAAATCGACCTAAAATGGTTCTAGGTTGGGAGTAAATATATATAGTTTTTTAAATTAATATTTATTCGTTATACTAGTTTTATTCGTATACAGTAGTTCACAAAGTATCTATTTAAAACTATAAATGCTATATCATGGAAATAGAGATATCTTGCTTAATTGTTTAATAGCTACTGCAATATTTTTCCGATTCTTTCGCTTTTTTCAACCGTTTGATACCAAAGTTTTAATCTTTAAATTCAAAATGAAACTAATTGTCTTCGAAAATACTTGAGTAGGATTTGAAGGCCAAATAAGATGTAGTGAAAACGGCTAGATTCTATTAAAAAATGAAGTAACTTAAGTATTACCTACAATGAGTCTTTCTATACGACGAATTTTCTCAGTTAGTGACGAGAACTCAATGACTCAATAAACGGTAGCCAATCATTAGATCAACTTAAATAAAAATTACATAGGTTACACGTAAGTAAATTACAGTTACTGTATTAGATATTCCTTCCGCTATCACAGATCGCAAAGAAATTGTACCAGTAGTCTAATGCCAAAGAATTTGGTGGCGTCAAACAGTTAAAGACATTTTTAAATGAATATCATTATTTTGAAGGCAAAAGTAACACTCACTGGAACCCCTGAAAGGAAGTCTCAGTGCTAAAAGCAATGTAAAATTCAAAAGGGTAAAACGTAAGCAGATCTGAAGGATCAGGTTTCCGAGAGAGTTTGTTTCTTTGCTCAAAACTCTAGACGGACATCCGCTAGAGTAACACCAAGTATCGTAGATTCAATTCACAGGTCTTTTGACGTCGGGGCACATGGTTTGCTCTTAACCAACACCAAAATGACAGGCGGCAGCCAACGTGTTAGCGAGCGTCCACGTTAAAAGTTATGTTATGACCAGATGGGCGGAGAGATGCGCCGACAGGAATACGAGAGCTCTAGACGAAGTTTTATTATGCCGGAATTGAAGTTACCTTGACGGGCAACACGTGTTGCGTCGAACGACCTCATTAGTGTAAAAATCTGTCAACGGCGTGGGCTAATTTATTTCCCAGGTAAATCAGCGCTAAGAGCCTCTCACAATCTGGTGTGCAGATCAAACTCACATAGCACGAGGCAAACGGAACTACTTGACCAAAGCAGGTACTTTCACGACAGCAAACAGTGACAGTCGGAAAGACCGTTCTCCAGCCAGCGCCTATATAAGGAACTTTTCATTATCTCAAATCCTACCACAGAAACTTTGCGAAATAATGACTCGCGGGTGACCAAAAGTAAAAAATGGGTCAATAGACAAGCTTTGCGAATACGCCGCATTTGAACTTTAACACGTTAAATATATTTCTTGTTATCAATTTTCACCTATTATTGAATTTAGACACCTCTTCAAGTTTAGCTTTTTACTCACCGTGATTATTGGATTCTTGCACCTTAAACCATAATTAGTTTAAATCTTCTATACACTATATGGCTCAATTTACTCAAATATTTTGAGTGGTGTTACGGTCAAAAAGCGCCACGCCTCGATTGCCCATAAATGTGCTCCTCCTTTGCATGCTCTATTGACTAACGTCGTCCTAGTGCTGTTGTGGTTTACTTTTCTAGGCAACCGAACTCGTTTACCGACCTTCAACTTGTACAGGGCAAATTATCGATCATGTCATCGATTATTTGCTGCTATCCCTCATAGGTGCCCAACATGATTTGTTAATTGCGCGCTTTCCTTTCTTTTTGTTAGCGTCTCTTGGGCCGAACGCACACAATATTTCGTTATTGACCTTTGCCTTAACTTGGTACTGTTTGATGGTGATTTCTGAGGGCAAAATAATGTTCTTGAGTAGACAATTCTCAGTTGCATATCGTGTTCGGTAATTACTAGAAATTGCTTCAATTTTATTGTTTGGATATACAAGTTGTTTAGATGTAAAGCAGAGATGTGGCAGTTACAATAACCAAATGTTGATTTCCTTTATTCTAAAGTTTTTAAAATTGTAATAATTGTAATGCAGAAAAGCTTTTTTGACAAAGCATTGACTGATTCAATTAATGTGTCGTGAAGAGGATATTGAATGTTATCTTATTATTATAGAAGGGACTGTACCTCAAAGTGCGAATTCCATAAAGTATCGGAAAGAAAGTGGGCATCCTAGAGACTGTCTTCTTTATATGGGCGCTGGTATAACGGGTATGTTATCCGTTTAATATCCTTTTGTTTAAACGTCTACTTTCAAAATAATTCACGACGTACTTAAAAATATAAATTGCTATTTACGAAGCAAATACTAGACCATGGAAGTAGAGACATATTTATTAGTTACTTGATGATTACTGCTGTATATCTGCTAGTTTATATGCAACGTTTTCATTCTTCTATTTCTTCAATTTTTAAAATATGTGTCTCGTTTTTCTTTGTTATCAAGTTTCATTTGTTGGCCAATAGTCAGACATTTTAATTCTTTCTTTAAGTACTAATATAAAAATTTACTTTAAGAGAAAACGTTGTTCATGTTTAAAAATGCATAACTTAACAAGACGTTATTTCACGTTGAGGAAATAAATATACCTCATTTATACCTAAGTTAGGAGTAGACAACTCTCAGTTGCAAACCGTTATCGCTAATTACTAGAAATTGCTTCAATGTCATTGTTTGGATATACAAGTTGTTTAGATGTAAAGCAGAGATGTGGCACTTACAATAACTACCAAATATTGATTTACTTTATTCTAAAGTTTTTAAAATTATAATAATTGTAATGGGGAAAAGCTTTTTTCGACAAAGCATTGCCTGATTCAATTAATGTAGTCGTGAAGACGATATTAAATCTTATTATTATAGAACATGCTGTGCGTCAAAGTGCGAATCCTAGAGACCATCGTCTTTATACCGGCCCAAGTATAAAAGGTACGTTATCCTCTTAATATCTTTTCGTTTAATAGTTTTAGTCTCAGAGTAGTATAATTGACGACGTCCCCACTGCAAAATATAAATTACTATTTATAGGGTAGAATTTGAGAACATTATTTTTAACAATTATTAGAAATTGCATCACATTTACTTTTTCAAAATGAAACAAGCTATGTAAATGAAGATTTGGTAACGGTAGGGAGAATGTAAAATATTGATTACTCATAATTAGTCTGAATTTTAGACGTTGTAATGCAAAACTGCTTTCCTTAACCAATCATTCTCCGATTTAAATTAATACAACTTTTAGGAAGCTAATATTGAATTTTATTCTGAATATTATAGCTGTCCGAGTCCTGTCGGGAGACCATGCAAGCTTATCTGTCTCCACGAAAAGTAATAGAATACAAACATCTACTACAATTCCAGAACCAGTTAAGTACGATTCGATACCAACTACTATGACCAATGAGGGTTCGCAAGGACTAGCTCGTCCTAAAAGTAAGAAAAAGAGACAACGTAAGAAACATTAGGCAGTGTTACTACAGACTATATGACTAGTCAATTTGAGGTTAAACACTAAATTTAATATGTCCTCTGCGCAAACAGTTTTATTTTTAGACCAACTACTTTGATTGCTTTTTTGTGTGTACTATAATATAGTTAAGTCGAACTGTAATTACTTCAAAACAGAATTTATAAAAATAAAGTTTATATCTAACTATGTCTAGGTTTTGTCGTCACAGGTATCGTACTGTTTTTTCGAATTTCCATATCTTAAAAGACGTTTTTAACTAAAACGAAGAGAGTTGCTAAATTTAGTTCTAACCAATATTCTAAACAAAATGTGTCTAACCTAATTAGTTCAGATATCTGAAAAATATCAACAATTTTGCTTCATGTTTTCTGCATGCAGCATTTTAGGTGGCGGCGCTGAAAGCAAGATCAAAATGAGACCCGACGAGGAAAGCGACAGCTTCAGTTGTCAGATTTACTACGGGAAAATCAGCGTCTAGCTACGAGCTATATAACGAGAGGTTTTCAGGGCTGTATCGGGTCAGAGCGTCGCTCTACGGGCTGGTGATAACGGGATGACAGGAGTGCTTTAAATATCGGTCTACTGCGCAGAGAATTACAAGAATGATCTACTGCGCGTTTATAACTAAAATATATGGCCGTGCTAGTGGCAAGAGTGACAGTCTCGTAATTACAGTTATCAGTGGTCCCGGGTTCAAACCCCGGGGAAGCACGAGTGTACGTGGAAAGAGGTACAAAAGTCAGTCCTTCTCGGGACTATCCAGCAGTTCATTCAGCTGAAGACGGGAGTAGACCAAAAACTCTTGAAATGTCGTGTGATAAACACCCGATACATTGGAAAAGTCCGATAAAACATCTCATAATAGACTTCTGTCAAAAATGACATCATTAAGAGAGAATGTTGTTCTTCGTGGAAGAGTTTAGTTTTGGCAAGTAGCGGTATTACCATTTTGAATATCGTCCTTACATTAAACTATTACAAATTGGTCTGAGACGGTAAGAACTTTCTTCTTTTCTAACGAAGTTATTCCATGTTCCAGCGTCCAAAGTAAAACATATTTGCAAATGTCGTAATTGCAATTGCGTAAACATCATTATTGGCAAATTGCGAGTAACTCTACAATTCTAAATATTGGCTGACACTGTATGTTTGTTTGAACTAGAGATATGGCTTTTTAATTAATTTCCTTTAGCCTGCCCCTGCATGTAAACATACATTTTAAAGTACGGTATGATCGAAAACTTTTATCCTCCAGAAGGCTGTGGAATTCTTTTTATCAAAAATTTATGTTGGCAGTCGTGGTAGTAGAAGACACATTTCCATCTTATATCTGTCAATTTAAGGTTATATCAGTAATTCAATTTCAACTAATACATAAGGATGTTAATATCAAATACAACTACAGCTGTTCAAAGCGATTTTCTCCATTTTCCATACCCAGCACCACTTTGTATTCAGTATTAAACATTCTGTCAAAATTAAGTGAATTTATCAAAATTGTGTAGGTTATATTATTAAGTACCTTTAATCACCACTGCCAACATAAATTAAATTTTCCGTCGACCTCCCTATAAAATGTGATTTTATGGACGCATTTACGTACCAAAAGTGTCACTTTCTTGGACACCATTAATTTTTCGTCCGCAAACACTTTTCGTCCGCAAATGCTTTTCGTCCGCGAATGCTTTTCGTCCGCAAACACTTTACGGCCGCACTTTACAGCCGCAAACGCTTTTCGTCCGTAAACACTTTTCGTCCGCAAACGTTTTTCGTCCGCAAACGATTTTTGTCCGCAAACGTTTTTCGTCCTCAACAACTCTTATAATTCGGACTCCACTTTTATTTTTTTTCAAATTATGACGGTCGACGGAAAAATTTAATATGCACCTTGGACGAAAACTGCTTTTTATGGCCTTGCCTGATTGCTTGCCTCGGCCAGCAATTGCAGGCATCGTCCATAAAAAGCCAATTTTTCGTCCTAGATGCATAAATAACTATTAACTAAAATCCACAGACCTCTAAAAGGTAAAAGTATTCGATCGCACGGTAATACTTCCTAACTTCCTACGTTTAACACAATTGTCTCTTCTTGCAACGTCAAAAAAACTCTAAAGCCATCTAAGTAAAATTTAAAAGTTTCTTATTCAACTCAACGTCTTTTTGTGCTATGATTAAAAATATCCGAACCATATTCATAAGACAACCTGGAAACTAGTATTTCTAATTTGTAATAAAATAGATCATAGTAGCTCTTTGGTATACTGTACATGCTTCTAATTTAGCAGAGATTTTAGATCTGCTGCAAAGGGGCTTTATTTTCCAAAAATAACTTCTGGGTTTTCTATACTTATGTACACACCGCAATCATTTGCTTTCGGCATTCACATATAGGTGACTCTGTAATAGACTGTTGGAAATGGAAAATATTTATAATTTCCGTTTATTATTGTTATAGATTCGACAATTTTAGACGTCGTCGTTTATTACAGATTCCCTATTTTGTTTCTTGTAAATTTTTGATTTACAGTTGGTATTTCTTATTTAATCGCAACACCGAAAGGAACAAGAAGATAGGACTAGAAAGTATTTATTTTTTGTAAACATTGCGTATGCCACTTCAGAGTGCGGTTACTGCATTGGTGAATTGCTGTATCCGTCAGTTTAATTCAGGATTTAATAGTATTTAGAACAACATATTTTGGCCGCCCAAAATCTCGGTTGAGAAATTGTTATCTCTACATTCACGTGACCTAACGTTCAGTCGAATTATTTGACTTTTCCTTTTTGCTTCTTCTTTCCTTCTTCGTACTTTCTACGAATAATCCCAAAGCAGCAGGAACAGGCACTTTCAAAATATGTCGATAAGACGTTGATTTAGTTGCATTTTAGTCAAAGACATAACATTATCTCCGCAACCTAAATTAGACATAGATTTTTTTTTATTATTTTTACTGATTGGCTAATTATATTGTTCGTTAGACGTGTTGGCTATGACGCTTATTAAGCGTGTTTATATGACTAGGATATGTCATCAGTTTTAAGTGCTTTTCAACTTTAGACAAGCAGTTAATGTGAAATGTAGACATGACCTTTGTAAAAATGCGGATATTTAACTATCTGTATCACGTTAAAACAACGTTAATATAAAACTCCTTTTAAATTATGTATTGTTTGAGGCTTTCGCGGTTACTCGAATTATTCTTCTTAGCATAGAATTTCGGCTTAGACCGCGTAGTATTTGTATATGAACACCCAGCATTTTCTGGCTTCATGTGCCTTGCACCTTGTGAAGTCGAGCAAAAACCCGCTCGATGGCCATGCTCTTTGGTGGCTCGTGTTGTTTGAGTATCTTGAGAACGAGGATACTTAGGCAGATTTGGCCGTTTTGCTGTTTGTGCATCCATATTCACTAACGTTTCGCAAGACCTTGCAGCTTGCATCATCAGAGTGAAAGTCGCACTAAGAACCGAAGGTCGGTGTGGAGCTATTTATGGTCCTCTGTGCCAGGCGCGCAGAGTGGCGCCACACACATGGCCATCGCGCGGGTTTTTGCTCAACTTCACAAGGTGCAAGGCACATGCAGCCAGAAAATGCTGGGTGTTCATATACAAATACTACGCGGTCTAAGCCGAAATTCTATGCTAAGGAGAATAATCCTTTTAAATTAGTAGTTGATTCTTAACGTCAATAGGACTTTGATACAACGTGGTAATTACATTTGTATTACGTTTCTACGTCGTTAATTTTAAGTGCCTTTTAGATCAGCAGTTAATGTCGTTGATATGACATTCACATGTTCACGTACGTTTTACCCTTCTTCAGAAAGGTTGTTAACGAACACGTTTGCTCGGCCTGCCTATCATGAGTGAAGTGATAGCTCATATGGTAGTTCCGGCCAATGTAAGCGCCTTACGCTACCACACCACATTGAAATGGTACGGCATGTTGATAAGCCGTTCTTTCTCTTTGTTTGGTGATCGGAATTCACTGTATAGGTTGCTGATAAAGTCGGAAAATTTGTGAATCAAAACGTGCTGTGTTTATTACTCCAGTTTGGCATAAGGCTAACAAGAGATGTTGCACTGAAAGAGTATATAGTAAATTTCGTACACATTTTAAATAAAACCGTTCTCAAATTTGAGTGGAATTACACAGTATTGAAGCAGTTACCAGGTCTGGTTTGTGATGTTTATCAAATGAAGTCGTCATTCAGTCGTTAATACTTGACTTAAATAAATGTCATTTTCGTATAAAATAAGACGTGGTTTCAGTGTTAAAAAACAAGTTGAAATTGTAGTAAAAACGTATGAGCTTATAACGTTAGCACTTGACTAAAAAATAATTTTAATAAAACATTGTTTTAACGTATAAAACATATACATATACAAAGTTAACATATGGGTTTACATTGTGTAATATCATGCCATTCACAAGACGTCTGCTTGTAGCCTTCAGTAAGATGTGCCGATTATTTGAAATTGGAATCAAATTGAACTTTTATGTTAACTCACTCAAATTTGAGTTGGTATTTCTACCGCGTTACTAAGGTTACGTTATTAATTAATATACTTTTGGGTTTGGTATTTAAGCGGAGCGCTAGATATTTCTGTTCGGTTCATCAAGGCCATTGCTTGAAACAAATACATTGTTTATGTTCAGCTCTAGCTGTTGTTCTTTTTTTGCGTCTTGACCATCTTTCTACAGCTCATCCTACTTAGCATTTTGGCTACACCGTGTGGTTCAGCGGGGCGTGACACGGTAAGTCGTTCATCTAAGTGCCTTAAGTTTTGTATGGGACCCCCAGCAACAAGTATAACTCTGAAAATATTATTAAGGTTTTATAAATTGTGTTTCTACAAATCAAGAAAAATTATACTTGTATATCGAAGGCTATATATTAATATGCATATGCATTTTGAACTAAAACACAGCCAACGGCTGGTTTTTAATAGAAAGTAGTTTAAGATGGAATGTTGGTTTGTCTTCAAGTTTCATTGCAAGTGATAGACTAAATATAAATAAATCTAGTCTTAAGCTTGTTTTTTAAATTGCTGTTGCATGTCATTTCAACTTCAAATTTAGAGTAAACTCACATATTACAACGGGTTGCCTAAATTGCAGGCGTTAAAATGTAAAAACTGCATTTCAAGACGTGAATACTTTATGGTTGCATAGATAACAATCTTTTTTACATAATGTAAATACTGCTGCAAACATTAGAAAATAATTCTGTTTCACATGAGTAACAAATAAACTCATCAAATGAGGCTATGGAATTTTTCTAACATCTTGAAATAAAAATCTTTGGATGTGTAACAGCGGTTAGATAATTACAATTATACGTATAGGCTGTTGCATACACATTATTCACAATGTGATAACACAATTCGAATGTGTTTGAAAGAATGAATTTCTTTTAGTGATGATAGACAAAGGTTTTTTTCATACGTTCAAAGCTATACCGGGTGCTGACTTGGGCGACGCACCATAGGAATTTGAATAGTAAATTCTTTATGTTCAATTATTTGCTCCCCTAATTATTTTAGAGTTAAAGTGTAAAAACATTTTTTGTAGAGAAAAAAATACTGCATCCATTCATACTGTTGCTAACAATTTTTCATTTTCAGGAACCGAAGGAATGCTAAAACAAACTATCATTTTCACAAAAATCAGTGATGCCATGGAATTATTGAAACAAGCCAATGCCAACGCAAATGCGTGCGGCGCGACAATATGTGCTGTTTGTTTGTAATAATTCATTATTAATTATGTTCTGCTTAATGTTTCTAAGGTGCCTAAACCTTGTCCATAACAAAAATGGTTTTACGAGTATGGTGGACGTTCGTTAAGCAAGCTCCTTGTTTATTGTAAAATATCCGTATCGGCAAATTCCAAACAGTACAACCATTAATAGACTGATTCATTTTAAGTTTAAGACTACAGGCAAGTTATTAAATAATTGTAGGTGCAATAATGAGGTTCAGAACTTACACCAAAATGAGAAAAACGACAATACGTTCAATCTTTTGACGGCAGTAACTGGATGATCGCCCCGCACGCACTTGCGTTGGCATTGGCTTGTTTCAATAATTCCATGGCATCACTGATTTTTGTAAAAATGCTAGTTTGATTTTTTGCATTCCTTCGGTTGTGGAAAATGACAAATTGTTAGCAACAGTATGAATGGATGCAGTATTTTTTTCTCTACAAAAAATGTATTTACACTTTAGCTCTAAAATAATTAGGGGAGCAAATAATTGAACATAAAGAATTTACTATGCTAATTCCTATGGTGCGTCGCGCAAGTCAGCACCCGGTATAACCGTACTACTAGCCTATACCAAGTCATCAAAAAAATACATCTGTATACGTATGTTAAGATTTTTATTAACAATTGTACAGATAAAAAAATTGTCAATTAAAAGATGTCAATACTAAAAACTACAAAATGTACGCAATACTTTTGAACTCCTGCACTTTATTGTTGTAGAAAATTGTAATAAATTAAGTAAGTATAGAAACATTACCGTCTGAAGAGAACAACCAATACGCTAAAGAGTATCGTCAATGTAGAAATATATACGAGCGATCCGGAGTTGCAATTATCAGTGTCGCATGCAACGCAGCTTTTAACTTCACCTTGAGGGTCATCGCTGTTTCTTATAAATTCGCAGGTATCTTTGATAGTGCTTGGAACCTTAGCACAAGTGCGGGTGGTTCCCCTCTTGTCTCCTGAAAGCAAACATAGTAACTGTTACGGAAAAATACTGGAATTTACTATAAACTGTTTTATACAGGGTGTATCGAAAAATGACTCATAAGCTAAAGGTACAGCGATTTTTGTATTAAGTCTGAGCTGAAAATTTTAATATAAACCTTCACGAGCTGTAGATAAAAAAACACATTTTTCTTAGGTAAATTACATTCATTTATCGATATAAATATGTCAAAATATTATCAAGGAATGTCGTTGAAAGGTAAAATTATGGTTTCATGCATAATTTCAGAAATATCAAGCTTCTTTTATCATCCGTGTGCATGAGATGAAGTACCTTAAGTAATAGGTGCTACTGCGTCATATTCGAAAAATAATCCTGAAGTAAATCAGGCAACCGTCGCCCAGTATGTAACGCAACACCCGGGTGTAATAGAGGAATCTCTTGCCAAATATACACACAAAAAATTCTTAGAAGCCGTTATGAGGAATGATCCAAACGAGAAAAAATCAGTAAAAAGAATTACGTTCAGTTGTTAAATTAAAGTCATTGTTTAAATACTTAGGGTATCGATGGATTACGCAAAAGCCACAAGCAAAATTCATAAACAACGTTATGTAAAACCAAAATATACAAAATAAGTGCTTAACTCGATAAGCAGCCATGATTTCTGATTAATCCTAAGATATAAAGTTATAAAAAAAACAAAATTGCAAGCACCATCGAGTTCTAGAGATTCCTGTAGTCTTAATATCAGACAAGCTGTAGGCAACATTTAGAGATACGACAGAAGATAGAAAAAACTGACCTTGTATACCCTAAAAATGCAGCAGGTTTGCTAAGAGTTCTAAGACCACATGCGGCGATTACTTAAAAGTCGCGCGGAGTAGAGAATTGCTTCACTGATGAAGGTTTAAAACCTCCCGTGAGACAGGAGGGGTAAGTAAAAAAGGTCAAAAAATGCATTATTTCTCAGTCAAGCCACGTGAAATAGAAGATTGCAATTCATACCTGCTGGTGGAAAACGGCTACAAAAAAATGCGACAAACTATGAAAAGTTTGCATACAGCCTTCAAGCACTGAGAATACACAATTAAACTATCGTAAATATGCCACCCTTAAGAAAATGTGGATTTACACATTTTTAGTGAAAAGTACAATTCAATGACAAATCAATGTCAAACGTATTTGCACTGCCAGAAAATGTAAACAATTAAATAAACTTGAAGATTTATTGAAATAGGGATGATAGCAGTCGCAGGGGAAATATTAGAGGGTAGACATAAGTCGAAGGGAAAAGAAGGGTTCAACGAAGAACGGTATAAGTCTATAAATGAAAGAAATACAGCGTGTAAAGTACTAATATAAAGAACTGCTAGAGAAAAACAGAAAAATGTGAAGAAGTAAGGCGAATGTCAGATAAAATCAGTAGTCACAGCAAGAGGACCATTTAAGTCGACAGATTTGAGTTCCAGCAATTATTAACATTAGAAATATTAAGGTTGTGAGTTAATTCCCTTGATGAAGCTTCAACTCTAAAAGAAATCTACAAGCAATTCATGTTCAAAAGTCTAATAAATATCTGAGCCCGGGTGGTATTCCTCGTGAGGTAGTATATTGACCCTTCTATACCCGCGATAGAGCTCATTGAATATAAACTGTGTGCTACAGTTTTACTTAAACATTAAATTCTTTACTTAGGCTTAAATCACGGAGCCGACAGTTGTTTCTATGACTGTTTTATGCTATCAGCACACTGCGCAGGGCCTAGAGTGATGGCGCTCCGAACAATAATGTTAATACACAACAGCTGCTTCTAACCTGTTCAACTCAACACACTGAAGAACCGAACTCAAATTCTGAGAAACTAAACCTCGAATCCGAAAATTTGACCAGTAATTCTGAAGCACCACACCCTGGTGTAGAAGTTAACAATGAAATTAACGAAGCAAATGAGCAGAACCATAATGTGAAAGACGTGAACGGAAACTCAAAAGAACTAAACCTCTACACCAACGATACGAATTTTTTTGAAAGTATTGTTCTCGCTTTCATTGAGGGAAACAACAACAATCCGACTCAGCGGACTCGTAAGCTAGTAAAGTCTAGAAAGATAATTTGTACCAATTCGAGGATTATAACGACGGCGGAATGTCGATCTAAACGAAAAAAAGAAGAAGAGGAAAAGCAAAAAAACCTAGAAAAGAAAAGAATCGCATTACAGAAAAGAGAAGAAAAACAGCAGAAGAAAGAAAAAAGGTCTAAAATCAAGAAACAGAAAACTGTGATTCCACCATCGTCTGAAAGTGAGAGTGATATATCCAACCAAGAAGCAGAAGATTATTTAGAAGAAGAAGTTGATGAATCCACCATAGAAGTTCTTGCTGATGACTACGTAATAGCGCCATATGAATCAAAATGCTATCCTGGTCAAGTGATTGAATTAGACCCTGAAGACTCAGACTTTGTAAAGCTTGATGGGTGGAAGTGGCCTAAAAAGATGACATTCTACCATATGAGATGAGGAAAATTATCCAAGTTTCCACCACCTACTCCCATAAATAGTAGGGGAGTGTTTAAAGCTCCTAGAAAACCGTGCCTTGTTTTTTAAGTAAACAGTTTTAAAATATGACGATAATCCTAATTAAGAAATTTTTTGCTTGTTTATTGGTTTAGAATTTATTTATTTATGTTACAATATTTACTTACTACATTTTCTACTATTTTTAATAAAATTGTTTATCTGCTAAAATATGCAATTTCTTATGTGATCTTATAACTTGCGGACGACTCAAAATTTTCAGGCTGTGAAAAACCAAATTAAACAGAAAATATCAAGGTATGGCCCACTTTCCCCTATTTCATCACTGTGCTATTCTTAGCTGAAATACAGGAGGGTGGTTTACCTTCTCCAGAATTGGAGGCAAGTTAACTACCCCATATTTAAAAAACATTGTAAGACTTGAAGAGATTATTCTTATGTTTCGTTTTAAGAGAGTAGAACCCATTATCATACTCATCAAAGAAATATCTGCTGTTAATATTAGAAGCTGTTGAATTTCAAAAGTTGAAAATAGGGGTCCCACTTATCCAATTCCACCTTGATTTACAACGCCTCACTTTCTAATTTAGAAATTGTTAACCATCCCTCCTGGTCAAAAACAATGGCGCTGTTCAAATATGGCTTTAAAAATTTTCGTAAGATGGTAGGTTGCTGTTAAAGTACATATCTGGAGAAGATAATAAATAAGTTCTGATAAGGGTTCAACTTTAGGGATAGAACGAGATCGCTTCTTCTATTTATACTTAAAACTATATCTAGTACTACTACACAGCTCAAGCTTTAACACAACTCACCCGATACGAACGTGACTTTCAGGCACATATAATTGAAAATGGGGGAAGACCTGGTGTCGTTCTTCGTGCCCAAGAATATGTCGTCTAGCAAGGTTGGCTTCGCTTCCACCAAATGTTGTTTACATCGATCTTACTTTATTTTTATCAAATCAAAGCATGCTCTCCTTACATTTTCATATTCAAGTCAAGGCTAACACTAATTCATACAATTGAAAATTCAAATTAGCACATTTATGGAATATTTTTAAAAATAATACTTGAAATGTATGAAATTATATTAATTCCTATTATAATTGTATTGTGTTCATCTCAAGCGAAATATATGGTATATCATTGAAAACAGAAAGACAAGGACTATGCCATGGTGCTATAATATAATATGGAGCCTATAACAAAAACCGAACTAGATGACTTGAGATAGTTCGAAACGATGGAACACTTTCTAAGTAAATTCTGCTACTTAGTCTATGTTAATCTTTAATAAATGATAATTCGAAAAATTGGTATCTTGTTTGTATACATGTTACTACGAAACCTAGATATACTATAAGATCACACAGCAAACGATTTTTAATTCTTTTATGGTATCATTAACTTCGATTTAACCGTATTATTACATTAGCCGAAGGCGTTTGTCTGTGCAATAGACGTACTAAATTTATTGTTTGATCTTAGATTATCCGGCCAATTAGTATTTAGTCATTGTCGATTGTTCCTTATGTTGTTATTTGTTTTTTACTTTAAGGGCGGGTTAGTCGTTGCGAAACTTGAGTAGACGTGGTGGTGGGTAACGGTTCTGAATTTATAGTCATCATCATCATCAACTTCAGCGTCCATTACTCCATTTCTGGATATACGCCTCTCCTGCTTCATGCCATTCTTGGCGGTTATAGGTTTTCCGCGTCCATTGTTTTTCAGCATGTTTTTGTATATCATCTCTCCACCTGGATCCTCGATCGTGGCCTGCCTGGGTTACGTTTCCCTATTCTCGGCCTCCACTCCGTGATCTTTTTTGTCCATCTTTCATCCGGTAATCTCATGACGTGCCCCGCCCATTGCCACTTAAGCTTCGCAATTCTCTGCATGACGTCATCGACCCTTGTCTTGTTTCTGATCGATTCATTTTGTTTTATGTCTTGTAGGCGTATTCTCAGCATAGATCTCTCCATCTTCTTTTGGGTGACTTGCAATTTATGTTTTGTTGTTTCAGTGAGCTGCCATGTCTCCGATGCATAAGTGAGTATCGGGAGTATGCATTGATTGAAAATTCTGGTATTTAGGTGTTGTGGGAAACTTGATCTGAAGACCTGTATTAGTTTCCCATATTCAGCCCACCCTAGCTGGATCCGTCTTTCTACCTCTTTCACTTGACAGTCACCTGAGAGTGATATTCGTTGTTCCAGATATATATATATATATATTCCTCGGCGATTTCTATTTTCTTATCACCTTCAATTTCAAGTGTGGTTATGTCTTCTCTGTTTGACATTACCTTAGTTTTGTTGATGTTCATTTTCAGTCTTATAGTACCGGCAGCTTCTCTTAGATCTTTAGTAATTTTCTTTATATCTTCCATGTTATCAGATATAAGCACGATGCCGTCTGCGAATCTCAGATTATTCAGTCGCTCTCCGTTTATATTAATGCCGAGGTTGTCCCAATTTAGTAGATTGAAACTGTTCTCCAGACAATAATTGGTGAACAATTTGTGGGAGATGGTATCCCCCCTGTCGTATTCCTCGTTTGACTTCTATGGGCTTGGTCTCATCAAACGTCTGGATCGTTATAGTAGCTTCTTGGTAAAGGGCATCTATTAGTGTTATATATCGATGATCAATCCTGCATCTTTTCAAGGAGTTAATAAGTGCCCATTTTTCGACTGTGTCGAAGGCTTTCTCGAAATCGATGAGGGTCAAGTACAGAGGCTGGTTGTATTCATGTGTGTTTTCTATTAGTTGTCGAACAGTGTGTATGTGGTCGATGGTGCTGTAGCCAGGTCTAAAGCCAGTTTATTCTGGTAGTTGGAACATCTCGAGTCGACTTGATATTCTGTTATTAATAATTTTAGTAAGTAGTTTATATAGGTGTGAAAGGAGTGATATGGATCTGTAGTTTCTAAGATCTTGTTTATTTCCTTTCTTGAATATTAATACTACTTTATCATTCTTCCACTCTTTGGGGACGTTTCTTCTTTCTAAGCATTGGTTGAATAGGTGTTCCAGATGATTCAATATATTTTTTCCTAACCATTTAATTAATTCTATTACCAGTTGGCCTGGGCCGGGTACTTCGTTGTCTTTCATCTCTTTCAACGCCATCTTTATTTCATACTTACATATAGGTGGTATGTGGTATGTCGTCTGTGTAGTGCTTTGTGAGTTTCGCTCTTTTGTCTCGTGTGATAGTGGTCTGTGCCGTCTTTAAGGAGTATAGTAGGTGCTTGTGTTCGTTAACTTTTTGTAGAGACAGATAAACTTCCATATTCTCTCGACAGGGCCCGCACAGCTATAACATCAATTAATTTTAAGAGGAAAGACTGCTGAAGATTCATTAAATTTCTGATCTAGTGGAAACATTCTTTTACAAAATTAGCATAAAATGTGTAATGTATACGTATTAGCGTATAAGAAAAACAATCTGTGTTAACCAGTGTTACCGGCTCCCGTAATTATTTTAGAACTTAAGTGTGTGTAACTTTTTTGGCGAGGAAAAATACTAATCCGTACATACTATCACTTATAATTACACGAGAGCTTTTTTTGTCGAAGTAAACTTGGCATTTTAATGAGAATTTTGTTGCATGGCAATTTAACCGAAGAAACTGCATCTGAAAAAAGTACGAGTCCGAAGGACGAGTAATTTTTTCTGGCAGTTTTTTGAGCTGAATTGCCTAAAGGCAAGAAAACTCGAATTTAAATGTTAAGTTTACTTCGATAAAAAAAGCTTGAGTGTAATTCGGTACGACAATTTAATGAATACATATTTAATTTACATATTTTCGTATTGTTTCAGACTATCTTATAGCTTGGTCTAATTATTTATCTTTTAATTATAAATTGCTCCCTGTTAACTTCAATAATCATTCATTTTTAGTTCAAAGATAATAATTTTAATTTATTTTTTTTACATTATTGTGTATAGCTCTTCTGTTTTAATTTTTGATTGATTTCACCCCTGTACTTTTAATAATTAGATAGTTTTTCTATCCAAAATAGCTTCCTATCTAGTCATTTGTTTTTTTAACAATAGATCGACAGTCCTGGTCTGCAACCACCACAATATATAACTATTCAACAAATTCACTGAAGCCGGACCTCTACAACCACTTTCTACACTGAACTGATAAGTGATAACACTGCTATCGCATTCCGTTCGATTTTGCACCTCAATAATACAGCAATACGCTATGGATCTTTCTTTACCATTTTATGTACAATTTTCCTTCAGCAGAAAATTGTGAAAGTGATTTAAGACACGAATTCGAAAAAGGTGCTAGTGTAGCCATAACATGTTTCGCTGTTGAAGTTGGGAGACAATATTCCATTGATAGTCAGTAAACACTTAATAAATGGGGAGTTTACAGGAGAGTCAGGTAAATAATATGTTTGTGAATCTTCTTTAATACCGCTTTGGGTTGTTTTTAATAAGAATAAATTATCTTTTTAGTTGTATATAATAAAAATAAACAATGCTACTCAAAATGTTTAGTTAATAAGGTATGAAGCATCAATTGCTTAATATTGATTTGGTATTGAAACCACACAAAACCTATTTTTTAAACTAACTTAATTCTTTTTATTAACATATTTGCTGATATGTTTTTCGGACTTTTTCCACTGTCTAGGGTGTAAATCACACAACGTTTCGGGAGTTTTGATCTACTCCCGTCTTCAGGTGTTCCTGGTTAGTCCTGAGAAGGACTTATATTCTACGTTTTTCTACGTAAATTTGTGCCTCCCCCGGGGTTTGAACCCGGGACCGCTGATCGCTAGTCTGTCACTCTAACCACTAGGCCACCAGGGCGGTTATATATTTTAGTTGTAAACTTATATATATATTACCGCTGTATGCGCAGTAGACTATTTTTGTAATTCTCTGCGCAGTAGTGGCATCCAAATGGGCTTTAGTTCTGCGCTAGCCTGGCTAATTGGTTCTGCTGCCAGCGCTATGTATGTAGCTTCTTTCAGCTTCCTACGGAATCTGTTTTCCTCTTTAGCTACAATTGATGCGTTATCCCATTGTATGTGGTGGTCTTCGTTCCAGACGTGTTCTGCGATCTTGGATTTGGTGGTTTCGCCCATTCTAACATTTTTGCGGTGTTCCGATAATCTCACTCGTAGGGGTCGTTGTGTTTCCCCTATGTATTGTCTTCCACACTCACACGGTACGCTGTAGATACAGTTCTTTGAACTCTGATCTTCGTTCTGAGGCTTGGTATGCGTCATCATGCCTCTTAGAGTTGTTGTGGACTTGAAGGCAGTTCTTATATTGAATCTGTTTCCTATTCTTCTCAGTTTGTCGGAAACTCCTCGGATGTATGGTATTACGGCCGTGGTTGTTGGCTTCGTTTTCTCATCCCCTGCCGGTGTTGTATTTCTGTCCATCTCTTTTAGCGTTTGGTTTAGAGTTCTTTTTGGGTAGCCATTAGCTTGCAGCATTTCTGTGATTATCTCAATTTCCCGTTTAAGGTCTTCTTCCTCCGAGCATATGGTCTTGGCTCGGCTATATAGGCATCTCGCGACGCCACGTTTCACGCTATTGTGGTGGTTAGAATCGTAGTGTAGGTATCTCCCCGTATGGGTTGGTTTTCGATATACCTTTGTTTGTACCGTGTCACCATTCTTCTGGACTAGTACGTCTAGGTATGGGAGTTTGCCTTCCGATTCTATTTCCATCGTGAACTTAATTGATCGGGCTTGATTATTGAGATGTTCCAGGAAGCCGTCCAGTGTCTCTCTTCCATGGGGCCATATTACGAACGTATCATCTACGTATCGCAGCCATAGACTAGGCTTGTTCTCATATTGAGATATAGCTCGTTCTTCAAAGTCTTCCATGTAGATGTTACTGACTACTGGAGATAGTGGAGATACCATGGCCACTCCGAAATCTTGTTGGTAGAACTGCTCGTCTGCTTGGAAGTATGTGGTCTTAATGCAGATCGTTAACAGCTCCATTATTGTATCTACCTGTAGATCTGTGCGTTCGGCAAGTGTGTCATCCAGTTCCAGCCTATTTCTGATGATTGCTAGTGCGTCATCTGTCGGCACATTTGTGAAGAGGCTTACTATGTCAAAGCTCACCATCATGTCATTCGGAGCTATGTGAGTTTGTTTGATTTTGTCTACAAAGTGTTCAGTATTTTTCACGGCGGATGTTGTTTTGGCCGCTAGTGGGGATATTATTGTTAATAGGAACTTTGATAGAGGATGGCATGGTGAATTTATGGAACTAACTATCGGTCTTAGGGGTATTCCCTCTTTGTGTATCTTGGGTAGCCCGTATAGGTGAGGCGGTTTGCTGTAATGCGGAGTAAGTTTCATTCTCTGGAAGTTTGAGAACTCCTCTTTGTGTTTATACAACGTCTGGTATATTTTCCGTTCGACCTTCGGTGTTGGGTCTGTGGGAAGTTTCTTGTATTCCCCCGCTTTGATCAGGTCTTGGATTTTCTCTGAGTAGGTGTTTGAATCCATGATCACTGTTGCATTGCCTTTGTCTGCAGGTAGTATCTTGATGGTAGCTTCGTTTTTGAGAACTTTGATCGCTCTAATCTCCGCTCTGGTGAGATTAGGTTTAATTCTCCTTGATGGCTCAAGGGCTTCCCTTGCTCTCCATCGATACTCTTCTGCCTCTTCTGTCTTTAGGCGTGCTGCTGTTTCCTCAACGGCTGTTATGAGATCGAATTTAGGAATATACCTTGGCGTTACCGCGTAGTTTAGTCCCTTCTCTAGTACCGTCTTTTCAGTTTCGTCCAGCTGTCTGCTGGATATATTTATGACGGTCTTTCCTCTAGTGTTTGCTGGTTTCTTGTTCTTGATTAATTGATCCAGCTTTCGTAGATGTACCTGTTTTTGCATTTCCCCAGCCTTATTGTAACTTAACTTTGTAGCAGCGTCTATCCTCACAAAGTCTTCTTCACTGACTGTATTCCTTATGGTGGTGTGAAGGTCTTCGATTTGCACTTTAAGTTGTTGTTTAGAGAACCGGTGGTAGTTAATTCGTTCTCTAATCATTGCTTCGCTTGCTCTTCTCGCAATTCGGGCTGCTCGTTGGCTGTTTATCGGAACTGATAGGAGTAGTCCTTTCGGAACTACGTTGTTGTCACGGGCTTTACAGAAGAATTTAAGGTGGTTTTCCTCTAAGGCCAGCTTGATTAAGGTCTTTTCAACCTTTCTAAATTTTGGATTGATTTCGGGTCCGTACCGATTATCAAGTTGTTCTCTGAATGTCATTTTTTGGCAGTGGTCTATTATGATATGTTTTTCGGACTTTTTCCACTGTCTAGGGTGTAAATCACACAACGTTTCGGGAGTTTTGATCTACTCCCGTCTTCAGGTGTTCCTGGTTAGTCCTGAGAAGGACTTATATTCTACGTTTTTCTACGTAAATTTGTGCCTCCCCCGGGGTTTGAACCCGGGACCGCTGATCGCTAGTCTGTCACTCTAACCACTAGGCTACCAGGGCGGTTATATACACCACAATAGCGTGAAACGTGGCGTCGCGAGATGCCTATATAGCCGAGCCAAGACCATATGCTCGGAGGAAGAAGACCTTAAACGGGAAATTGAGATAATCACAGAAATGCTGCAAGCTAATGGCTACCCAAAAAGAACTCTAAACCAAACGCTAAAAGAGATGGACAGAAATACAACACCGGCAGGGGATGAGAAAACGAAGCCAACAACCACGGCCGTAATACCATACATCCGAGGAGTTTCCGACAAACTGAGAAGAATAGGAAACAGATTCAATATAAGAACTGCCTTCAAGTCCACAACAACTCTAAGAGGCATGATGACGCATACCAAGCCTCAGAACGAAGATCAGAGTTCAAAGAACTGTATCTACAGCGTACCGTGTGAGTGTGGAAGACAATACATAGGGGAAACACAACGACCCCTACGAGTGAGATTATCGGAACACCGCAAAAATGTTAGAATGGGCGAAACCACCAAATCCAAGATCGCAGAACACGTCTGGAACGAAGACCACCACATACAATGGGATAACGCATCAATTGTAGCTAAAGAGGAAAACAGATTCCGTAGGAAGCTGAAAGAAGCTACATACATAGCGCTGGCAGCAGAACCAATTAGCCAGGCTAGCGCAGAACTAAAGCCCATTTGGATGCCACTACTGCGCAGAGAATTACAAAAATAGTCTACTGCGCATACAGCGGTAATATATATATAAGTTTACAACTAAAATATATAACCGCCCTGGTGGCCTAGTGGTTAGAGTGACAGACTAGCGATCAGCGGTCCCGGGTTCAAACCCCGGGGGAGGCACAAATTTACGTAGAAAAACGTAGAATATAAGTCCTTCTCAGGACTAACCAGGAACACCTGAAGACGGGAGTAGATCAAAACTCCCGAAACGTTGTGTGATTTACACCCTAGACAGTGGGAAAAGTCCGAAAAACATATCATAATAGACCACTGCCAAAAAATGACATTCAGAGAACAACATATTTGCTAGTGTGCTGGCTTTCAAGCTGCCGCTGCAAAAACTTAGTCTCCTTTCAATTCACACATAAAGTTCAAATATAATATTTAACTACTCTTTTTAACTTGAGCGGTGCCACGTAGTTTACATTTTTAATACTTTTTAATTATTTTTTTACTTAAAGGGTACTTATAGTGGATTAACTACTAGGTTTTAAGGAACTATCGTAATATATGTATATTTCGCAGGCGTTTCGCATAATTTGTCTTTTAGTAAAATGCCTAGTAATTTTGCAAAACACCGGAACTTTGAACAAACATTGAATGTTTTGCAATAGGACGGCTGAACTTCAATAATTTTGCAAAACGCTTTGCTGGTACTAGACAAAATGAACCAATGCATGATTATTCAATGTGAGTCATTGTGTAGGCAATTTGTAAATTTATGAAACATGAAAGAAATATTGAGAGTTATATTTAGTCAAAATATCAGTCAATGACTATAGTCCAGTCACTACGTCATTTTTGCTTGAAAGTGAAGTGAAATTTGAAATTCCTTTTTTGGGGTGTTAGGGGGGTTCAGCAAAGCTTAACTTCAAGTTGTCGACTAAGATTTCCTATGTGCTTTTTCCGCCATCTTAAAAAAATTGCCTTTTGGTTTTTTTGCGATAACTCATTCCCGTTAACGGTACGTGAAAATAAAGTCGACCTTTTATTTAGATTTTTTCGTGCTCTACAATTTATGTTCAATTACTTTTTCACGTACGAGCGATATTAGTCGAGATATCGAACGCCAAAGGAAAGCGTGAACGGGTCGAGATTTTCTTTGGAGCTTCTTCGCTTGTATTTCGTTTCTGGACCTATTTTACGAAAAAATAGTTATTATAGAACTTGTAAAGCTTGAAAATACCTGCAATTTCATCTATTATAAATTAAAATGCGACTAAAATTACAACTTGTAGAGCGGACCAAAGTCATCAAGTCGCGCGTAAATTTATCATACATAAATGACATAATAAACTATATTACATTATTAGAATCATTATATTCATAAAAAATCTAAGCGGACAACTTATAGTTCAACTTTCCTGGACCTCCAACATCCCAAATAAGGAGTTTAAAATGTCGGCTCTCAAGAATTTTGACTATTAAACATTGTTCAAAGTACTAGTACACTTAGAATCCGTGTCTCAAGTTCCTATGTGACTGTTGCAGAATATAATATGTTTTTTTATGTTTTATAAAATATAACAATGTCGAAAACTACAATTTACAAAAAAATTTATATTTATATTTGCGAAAACTTAGCATCACTTCTTTACACATAGGACATTTTGGTCGACGACTTGAAGTTAAGGTTTGCTGAACCCCCTAACACCCAAAAAATAAATTTCAAATTTCGCTTCGCTTTCCAGCAAAGGCTTTATTTTTGTACATAGTGACTGGACTAACTAACCATATAGTAAATACTACAAAGTAAAAAGAATCTTCAAAAACTTGTTAAGTAAAAACGAGTGCAAAAAATATTCTTTGATAATACAAAATAATACAGAGTAGAAGGTATGCTTACCTACGTTTGGCTGAAAGTCATTGACGTCACATTGGTTTTTATTGAAATTTAAAAAAAAAACAATTGAAAAATACAACTAGAACTCCATTCAAAGTTAATCCACCGGTAACTAGATTTATTTTGCTCATTTCATTGGTTTTTAATATTTAAACTTTAAGACTATTTTTATGGATTTTTTTCAGATGTAAAATATTGAAAATTTTATATTATGGAAAACGACATAAAAAAGTACTACCAAAATCAATAATAAAAAATACGTAGCAACATAAAGACGGTTGTAGTGTATGTCCTACAAATAAAATCGCTATACCCCTTCAAGATTTTTTGGTAAAAATTAATATTAACAAAGTTAATGAATTTATCCGTTACTTTATTTCCACACTGTATATATTTTATTATGTTTATTAGGTTTGTAGTAGTAGGTATTTATGTATTGTCCTACCATTGGGAGGTTATCAAAGAATCCATAGGTTTTTCTAGAATGTCTTTAAATGTTATGTAATCTATTGGGTATTATTGGAAGGGTTTTCTATTATAATTTTGATTGTTGTAAAGCTTTTCTCTATGGTTATACTTTCACCGTCAGGCTCATTGGTTTTACTTTTCTTGCTGCATGGTTTATTTTCTGGATGTTGGTAGCAGGTCGGAATGAATTATTCAGAATATGGTTTAATATAGATCTATTTTGTGAAGCTCAATATGTGGCTGTATTCATTTTTTTTTATTCTCGCTTTTAAGAATGTTGTTTGTGATACAGTCTTGGCTCCAATATTTTGTAAATAGTGTGTAAACTAGTTTGTTGTTCTTGAATTGTTATGTTCTTGTATTTGATAACGAGTTGGTCGACTCGTTCTTTGTGTTTCAGGGAATTATATACGCTATTGTTTAAAATTCAAGAAGCAAAAGTAATATTTACAGGACACACTGTTTTACCAATTGTTAGTATGTATTCTTTAATGCTTATGCTTTCCAAAATGTTTACGATAATGGCTTGTTCTTTCTTCGGAAATCTGGTAGATTGATTGGTTACATTGGCAAATGATGTGGTCATTTGGTTATCTGTGGTTGTACTGGAAGGTAGTGTTTTTTTGTTGTGGATGGGAATTAGAGGAATGGCTTTTATTAAACATTATGGTTGTGCCCGCCGAGCAAAAGCAATTGTAAATTTGTGAAAAAGTGCTTCTGTATATTTGTAGCTATGGTATCGTTGTTATTAGAAAATACTTGTTATTGGTTTTTTGATATCAAAAATACTGTAATTTCGAAAATAAATAAAAGTTGCACTTCGATTGTGCTGGTCCTTCTGAATAATAAACTTAAATAGTCAGACCGCGAGAACATTGGTTCATTCGAGCAGAAGAATAGTTCGTGGATATACAGTGACATTTTTTGACTGTCTGTGAAGTGACAGACGACTTTTGATTGACTATGAATGAGGCAGGAGAAGTCTGGTAACAGGTTGCGATAGACTGAGAGGTCAAACGCTGGGATTCCCCCAGAGAGGGATGGGGACTGGGAACAGACGGCAGAACAAGTCAACACCCAAACTACTTCCAAACAAGGAAAGGCAGCTCAAAACCAGAAGTTCAACAATGGGCCATCCCTCCTAAGTCAATTGATCAGATGTCAAAGATCAGTCTCAGGTCAAAGATCAATCACATATCTAACACCAGTCATATTGCAAGAGTTAATGATACAGTGCTTATCGAGTTGCTGTGCTTAAATAAAAGCTAAAAGTTGCTTGAGGAGATGGCCCTTCTTGATGTTGAGGAACGAGCAAAGACAAAAGAGCTCCTTCAACTCAAGATGTGTATCAGAGAAGAGGAACTCAAAGAAAAGTTTCAAATATGTGACGATGAAGAAGGAAGCAGAAGATCTAACCACTCTTTGTCAAATGTTGGTAATAGTCTGCAAGGCTTAACTTTAGAGTCACCAGCAGCAATGCATAGAGTGGCTCAGTGGCTACAAAGCAGTGGTGGGCCGGATCAAGGCCGAAGATCATTGTTTCTCGTTTCTCAATCCGATCCTGCAGTCAGTTAATTGGCGCAAGCCCTTCTCGCAGGAGTTCAGACCGTTGTAGCAGCTCTAACCCAGGCAAGAACAGCAGAACAGACAGCAAGAATGATGACAAGGCAGTCATTGGGTAAAAACTTACTTAACTTTTCTGGTGATTCAGAAAAGTGGCCCGGATTCATCACTCAGTTTCGACGTTCAACAAGGGTATGTGGTTTTTCTGAGGATGAGAACCTCTGTCGTCTTCAAAGGTGCTTAAGAGGAGCAGCTAAAGAGTGCGTCAAGTCGGTACTTGTTCTTCCTAACAACGTTAAGGTAGCAATAAACATCTTGGAAGAGAAATATGGCACACCTTAATTTATAATTGCAAATTTTTTTACACTCCCAAGATGTAACCAATTCCTGAGAATCTTAGAGCCTATTCGACAAAAGAACTAAACTTAGCACAGGGCGATAACTTAGAAAGAGCTCTTGGGTTAAAGTGGAACCCTAAACCCGACGAGTTCACTTTCAGACTTAAGTTTATAAAGGTTGACGACAAACTTCTTGTTGGACGGAGACGTCCGATAATGAGAGATGTCCTCCGGCTTGTCATGTCACTTTTTGATTCTTTGGGTTTCCTTTTGCCGTTCATCGCGGACTGGAATCGGATGGAATGATGAGCTCCAAGAAGACGAGTGGCATAACTAGAACAACTGGCTTCAAAACTTGAAGGTCATAACTGAGGTGAAAATTTCAAGATGATACTCGTTGTCGATTCCAATAGCTGACAGCATTCAACTTTATGTTTTCTGTGATGCAAGTCAGAAGGCATTTTGTTTAGTTGCCTACCTGAGAGTCGTGGCACGAATCCAAGTAGATGTGTCATTTATCACCGCCAAGTCAAGAGTAGCTCCAATAAAAACCTTATCCATTCCTCGACTAGAACTTCAAGAAGGGGTTCTTGGGTCAAGATTCGCTAGTAATCTTCGTGGAGAATGGGAGTTAAACATTGCAGAGATAATCTTTTGGACCGACTCAATGACAGTTATGCATTGGTTAAGAAATTATACTCGACGTCTCAAGCCATTTGTCTCCCATCGTCTTGAAGAAATTCAAGATCTCACTGATGGTGAAAAGTGGAGATAGCTATCAACAGAACTTAACATGGCAAATGACGCCACTCAAGACTCAAAAGATCACAATTTGAGCCCCAAGAGTAGATGGTTTAACGGTCCAAAGTTCTTGAAAAATGATCCTGTATTTTGGCCAAAACAACCTGAAATGGTAATTGAAGAAGTAGCGGAGTTGGTAGGCTTCATGGATGAAGTCATATCTTTAACCATGACACATAATGATGGGTTATTGGATCCAAATCAATTTTCTTCACGGAATCGATTTATTCGTGTAATGGCCTTCGATTTATCACTCAGGCAAAGGGGAAGTCCAATTATAAATCGTGGGCCCTCACAGCACTTGAATTAAAACAAGCAGAGTTGCTCGGTCTTAAGATAGCTCAAAGTGACAGATTTCCAGAAGATATTCAACGGATGTTATGAGGGAAGTCAATACGAAAAGGCATCAGGTTAAGTCAACTTTCCCCCGTTTTTAATGATGATGGTTTAATCAGATTGAAGGGTAGGTTCGAACTATCACCTGACTTGGAGGAATCTACAAAAAAAACAATGATTTTGGACCCGAAGCACTCTTTGACCGTGCCTCTCATTCAAGAATACCACAACAAACCTGGACATTATGGATAAGATTTAGTATTTAATGAACTTCCCCGGAAGTTCTAGGTTTTGGATGCTCGAAGTGCAGTTAGACGTTCATGGTAAAATTTTCAATTTTGTAAAAATTCAAGAATCATGCCGAATATTCCTGAGATGGCTCCTCTTCCAGATGTCAGAGTCACACGTCAAGTGAGACCATTTATGAAAGTTGAAATTGATTATTTTGGACCCTATGACGTGACCATTGGAAGATGTACAGAGAAGAAATACGGAGTCCTCTTCACTTGCCTTAGTTCCTTAGTACAAGGGCAATACATTTGAAGTTAGCTGGGTCGCTGACTACAGATTCCGCTATTCTGGCTTTGCGGAGAATGATTGCAAGACGAGGTCCTCCAGCTGAAATTTATTCTGAAAATGGTACTAACTTTAGAGGAGCTTCGAGAGAGTTAAGAGAGGCGCTTATGGCTTTGAATCAAGACCTTCTGACTTCGACTTTGGCGTCCAAGGGTATAACTTGCCAATTTATTCCTCTAGAATCACCACATATAGGAGGCAGTTGGGAGAGATTAGTGCGGTCGGTCAAGATTGCACTGTCTACGACTTTGAAATTTCGTTCACGCAAGGAGGCAGTTCTATACACTTTATTCTGTGAAGCAGAACACACGGTGAACAGTAGACCGTTGACGTTTGTTTCAATGGATCCGGCCGACAAGAAAGCTCTGACACCTAATCACCTTTTTATTGGGCCTGTTGACAAGGCATCACCAACAGAAGTATCTGAGACTTCTGATTTGTATCTGTTGAACCAGTGGAAGTTGGCTCAAGCCTTGGCAGATATGTTTTGGAACCGTTGGGTTAAGGAATATCTCCCATCTTTGACAAGGAGAAAAAAGTGGCAACACAGAACTCCAGAGGTCAAAATCGGTGACATCGTAGTCATTTGTGACAGCACCCTTCGGCGAAACAATTGGCCAATGGGGGAAGTAGTAGCTACATTTACCGGAAAAGATGGACAAACTAGAGTAACAGATGTTCGTACTAATAATGGAGTTCTAAGACGACCTGTGGTTAAGCTCGGCGTTCTTGATGTGCATGCTAAAGAAACCGGAGGTCCTTTAGCAGGGGGGCAGAATGTGTCCGCCGAGCAAAATCAAATTGCAAATTTGCGAAAGAGGGCTTCTGTATATTTGTAGCTATCGTAACGTTATTATAGAAAATAAGTGTTATTGGTTTTTCGATATAAAAAACATTGTAATTTCGAAAATAAATAAAAGTTGCACTTTGATTGTGCTGGTTCGTCTGAAGTTTATCTGCTGTTTAATTGTGTAGGTTTGTTAGTTGTTTTGTGGATAAACTATTTTCACTATATTCAATGTTAACTTTATCGTTCATGTTAGGTTGCGGTCAATTGCGAAATAAGTTGCACTGGCTCACGCCTTCGCACAGCAGCGGCCAGAAAGAAACTTTTACCTTTTATTTCAAAATTTGATTTGGATATCCACTGTAGTGTATGTATTTATTGTGTTATCATTAAATCGTCCCGGACCCTACTGATAATTGATAACATTGCTATCACATTCGATTGGTTTATACTTTTCTAGAAATCCAGTAGCAGATAAGATAAGAGTGTTACGTCCTGCAACATTTCAATTTAATAAAAGGCTTAGCGCCTATAACAGGTTTCACTGCCTGTAGTACGTTCATAACTTGACAGAAAACATTTGATTTGAATTATTTGATAATGTATTGACTTTGATTTTGAACATAAATGAAAGAAAAAGTGAATTATTGTTAATAGTTACTTTGTATCTCACAATATATAGAGTGACCCTCGTATAATCGCACACACTACTAATTTTTGCAGGAAATACGTTTATGGCAAATAAAACTACGTCAAATCCGACATTTCTGGAAATAATACAGTTCGACAAATATAAGTTAAGACGGGCAGAATGCAGCTATTAAATACTGGCTCTCAACTTAAGATCCAAACAAACGAAGGTTTATCGAAATCCATCGTTCTTATCTGGACCCTTTGTTTGATTTCTGTTGTTTGGTTCTCATTATTTGACTTGATAGATTGCCCCAAATATATGACATATATTGGCACTACTTGCAATACAAGATTTCACATTGACACTAGGGTTAATATGAAAGTTTATAACAACTTTGTAGATTTTAGTAAATTTATTTACTATAAAAATTAATATGACTTAAAATTACAGAAAATTATGTATGCAACACGTTGGAAAATTAGTGTCTTCCACACACAAGGTGTTGCCCAACTCGCTAGCGCTCGTAGGAAAAAGTTCACCTCTAGTGTGCAAAACACTTGATATATAAATAACTATGTACAACTTGGCTTGTGGGCGCGTCGTAGGTGCCGTGAACAACACAATTTTACAATTTGATTAGACAGTTACGTATTTCTCGCTAATGATCAGGTTCATGCTAGGAAGTAAATTGTGTCATTTATGTCCAAAATGTATATACGGTGCTCGTCGTGGTTGCAAAAGAATACCAAGATCTGCTTGCCTCCCACTAACCGTTGGAGTTTCGTCGTCATGTCTGATTAAGTCTGTGATAGCGGACAGATGCCATCGACATATTCAAAATCTGCAAGTCCTGAATCGGTTTTGAAAGTTCCTTGTTGTCATGATTGACGTGGGTTATAATCCAGTGTGAACTCAGATTAAATAGTAATGCAATGATTTTTCATGAGTTTGTGCATTAATTTTATTTCATCATAAAACGACCTGTTTTCTTGATCAATTGAATCAGCAGTAGGGGTAGCTTCCCGCTTCGAATAAGCTCTTTACATTCCAGATCCCTATATTGACTTTCTTGTGGATGTTCATTTTTATTGTGTCGGTAATGACTACTTCAATATTGGCACGACTTATTTTGCAAATACCGTTTGTTAATTGCTGGTAGAATTGACTTTTGACTTTTTGGGGCGTAACATTGTACTGTTTGTTATGTTTTAAGTTACTGCGGTACCTAAAAGTCTAATTTCTAACAATCTAGATTAATGTATTGTGTAATGAATTGTTAGAGCTTTAATAATGCTTTGCCGCCTTTCGAAGATGTGCAACTTGAAACGATAATTTAATATAAGTAAATATTTACATACCAAATTCGGTTATGGCGCATTATGAATCAAAGGTAGTTGCTAAGTTAATTTAAGTATTTATTTATTTCGTTCTAAACGACTGCACAGATCACAAAAATCGAGAGGTTCAACAGAACTTGGCTAAAGTATTTTATACAAACTCGATAAGCTGCTGCTTTGATAAATGATAGTTACTGTTTCATAACAAAATTAAATGTGTTTTCAGGCGTTCGACCGTCGACCAGGCACTACAAATCGTGGTTGGGACTATGAAGACCATATTACTGCATTGTTGTGTTTACGTTGTGCAACCGATACTACGCAAGAGATGTCGGTTAAAGGAAATGCTGATGACTGCGGAGCTTTTGACGACGTAGTTTTGTACAGGAAAGACAGGAACAATGACAGTATCACCTACGTAATGCAGCTGAAACATAAGGAAGATCGAGCTCCTATAAAACGTCGTGAGTATATAAAGAAAAGAGAAGATTTCTACCTGATGAAGTACTTTAACAGCATAAAGAATATAAATGCGACAAGTCCAACAACTTTTCAAAACCCAAAATTTATCATTTTTACAAACAGAGAAGTAGCTGGGCACGTATTTTTGAAAGAACCAGACGCTGATAACATTCGAGAAAAACTCATGTTTCTTACTACAACCAACGATATATTTCAGATTGACTACGACCAACTGCCGCAAGAATTCAAAAGCCCTGACATAGAATCGTATTGTAGGAACATGTATCTGCTTCCGAACCAAGTCTCAGTAGGAGATGAACTTGTGTGGCTTATTTCTGAACAGCTTAAAAATACAATTGATCCTCTTGAGCTGCCTCCAAATGAATTATTAGAGATTTGTGACCGTTTTATGTTTTTTGTTGTCAAATGGTCCAAAGGAGAACTGGGTGGCTTTTATCCCCTTTCTAAAGAAATAATATTAAGAGTTCTGGGAGAAATGTTGTTTCATCCATATATGGTTAAACCTTTAATACCAGATCCAAGTTTTACCGTTAGCAATAATGGATTTGCTATTTGGGACGAAATCCTTGAGAATTTTTCAACTATAATTACTGATTCAGATGATATAGTAGATCAGTTTCTAAATGCGCACAATCATACTGAAGTACAGAAATATGCGGAATCTATTGAATATCAGTCAATGGATTTAAATACTATTAAGAAAGATATTCATAAATCAATAACAAAATCGGTAAGCACTAGCCTGCCATATGTTTATGAATACCTATGGAAAACTCGACGGCAACCATTAATACTGCAGGTGAAGAATGAATGCGAAATAATAAACATCAATTACATTCTTCAGCTATGTGGAAGGTTTTTTAAAATTGTAATACTGAATAAATGTGAAGATAAAATAGAAAATATTAGTTCTTGGACGACCCCTTTACTCACGTTTAAGAATTTAACTGATCATCTCCAGCAGAAAATTAAAGATTGCCCAGTAACGCTACAAGGCCGAAAGTCAACAGTAACGCTAGGGCAATATTCTGTTAGAAATTCGATTAAATTTCTTACGGTACAACATATAATCCATATTTTAAGTTGCAAATTTAACTTAGGTAATCGTTTTAAGCCTCTTACAAGTTTTTTCATTCAGAGATCACTAGAAAAAATTTGGCTTAAAGCTAAAGTCTTGGAGGTCCACTCGGAACATTTCGTAATAAAATGTAAATCTAAGTCGGAATTTGGAATGTATTTAAAAAAGTACCAAATAAACATTGCAGAAGCACAAATTCTCTATTTGGATAATCACCAAAACCTTCCGGAACAGCATTTAAAATTTAAGGTGGTTATCGTTCCCTTTGAATATAACTTATTCAATCTTCGAATAGCTCATTGCCATTATCTATATTTACATGATGAAAAAAATCTCGAATGGTTAAGCTCTTATGCATCGACTAAAAATATTTCAAGTTATGTGCGAAAAGCTAAACATCGGACCCAAAATTGTAATGATTCAGGACCTAGTCACATAAATTTAAAGAACGCCGTTCCATTGTTGATCAGTGCTTATCCAGGGATGGGAAAATCGGTGTTAATGGACTTCATAGCACTTAACGCTCCTGATTACATGTGGGTTGTGAGAGTAAATTTGGGAGAACATTTTAAATATTTCGATAACGACAAATTTTGGAATTTAGAAACTCTGGAACGTTTGATGTATTTCAGCAAAAAGCAGTTAGAAAAAGCTAATTTTCATAAAGACCTTGATTTAGCTGTGTTCCAGTGTCACTTAAAGTCTAAAAGCGTTTTAATTCTCTTCGATGGTTTCGATGAAGTTTCGAGTGATTGTCAAGAAAATGTAATGAGAATGATAAAAGAAATTCGCGATTACGAATATGGAATGTGTATAACAACTCGTCCCGTAATGAAGATACAACTGGAGGAATTTCTTGAAACATTGAGCATAACACTAGAACCATTTACTGAAGTGGACCAAGAATATTTTCTTGTAAAATACTTTAACGAACAAATTGCTGATATTTCTATTAGTACCCCAAACCTTTTAAAAGAATTTGCTGTAAAACTATTACACTATACAAAAAGAAATTTGAGCGACACCGACAAGCAATACACAGGAGTACCATTACAGACACAAATGCTAGCGGACGCCTGTGTGGAGCAGTGTGAAGAATATCTGCAAGAACATGTCTTTAAAAGTGAACATTTTGATTTAATAGACTTGTATCAGAAATTCATCCAGAGTAAAACTAAGATAGCTTGTGCGAGATATGGGCTTATGGTTATCGATGTTTTAACCCGTTATAAGAGGGTCCGTGTAATTTATGCCCTAAAATTGCTATTCGCTCCAAAAGATGTCGAATCTCTAATAAATGAGACAACTATGCAAAATAGTGATCTAACGTTACTGCAGGCTGATGGCATTATAGTGTTTGAAAACTCTACCGTAAACTTCGCCCACAGAACATTCGCTGAATATCTTGCAGCTAAATGGTTATCTGAGAATATAAATGGAGAATACAAAGGTGCTGTAAAAAAGCTGCTAAAGACAACTTTTCAACCTGGCTTGGCGTTTACGCGGAGCATGTTCGACCGTATTCTTGCGAAAAATTGTTCGCTATTCACTGCTGTCATCAGTCGCCAAGTGGAGCAAGTGGCAAGCATAATAAATTGCGATAAAGAAGCTTTAAATCAAACTGATAATGGCGGAAGATCGGTGTTGCACTTGGTAGGTGCGTGGGGGGTGCAACACCCTTTTACATTTTTTCAATCTAACTCGGAACTCGATAATTTTCGAAAAGTGGTTCTTAAAGATGAAATGGTGAAGATTCTGAAATTAATAGTCAATAAGGCAAACGTTTTGCATAACAGACGAGACAAGCTTTTAGACTATACTCCTTTAGATTACGCCATTGATGCTGGATCATTATTCGTAGCCGATGAGATGTCATGCAGGCTAGAAGATTTTCAAAACTGCATCTTCAGTGCTACTGCGGATACAAGGTATATCATACCCTATATGAAGCGCTTTTCTTATGGTTCTTTAGGACCTCTGTTATTAAGACAATCTGTAGTGTCAACCTTTAACGTAAGTTTAGAAGAAGTAGCTGCATACGAATATACACCGCTCCATGAATCAGTCATTTCTGGAAAGTTTCGTGACAATAGCTCTTCCCACTTGGTTAAATTTATAAATGAAAAAGATGGCACCGGAAAAACTACCCTACACTGGGCAGCGGCCATAGGTTCGGCAGCCTGTGCCTCCTGGCTTTTGTCCAATAGCGCTCTTGTAGATATAGAGGACGATAAATCTAGAACAGCTCTTCATTATGCTCTGATTGTCTTTAAAGGTAATCAAATCGATACTATCAGATTATTGCTGAATACGGGAGCAAATATTTCTATTGCGGATAGTGAGGGAAAGACTCCCTTGCACTACGCTGTACATTTTAACATAACCAACGCATTGAAATTGCTGCTGGAGAGTGGACGAGAACCTATATTGCAAAAAGCTCTATCAACAATGGATAATGATGGCAATGCCCCTCTGCATTACGCTTCTGAGAAAGGGCATCTGGGAAGCATGAAGCTATTGCAGCAATATGGAAAGGATATGGAACTTGTCGATAGCATGGGTTTAACTGCTTTGCATTGGGCAGCTACGAACGGACATACAAAAGCTGTAGAGTTTTTGATAGAAAAAGAAGCGAACGTAGAAGCTAAAGACAAGTTCCGTAGAACCCCTATGATACTTGCCGCTCAAAATGGCCACATCGGCATTGTAGAGCTATTGCTATTGCATGAGGGGGATGTGACAGCAATGGACGTTAACTATTGGACTGCGCTCCATTGGGCAGCAATGAGGGATCATGTAGATGTTTTAACAGTTCTTTTGGACAAAGAAGCCAATATCGAAGCTGAAGACATAGAACTGCAGACTCCTCTGCACTGGGCAGCTTATATGGGCCACGTAGATGCAGTAAAGGAGTTATTAGCGCGTGGAGCTAATCTAGAAGCAAAGACCAACAAAGGTTTTACACCATTTCGTCTTGCGGCTGATGAAGGTCATGTAGAGGTACAGTCAGCTCTGTCCGAAGCAAGGATACTAGCAAATCATGATCATGATGGGTTCCTGGCATTACATGAGGTACACATAAAATCTTATATAATACTAGATCAATATAATCGAATACGTAATCAAATTTGGTATAATTTAATCTAACAAATTCGTCTACAATTTTTCTGATACAAGTTTCAGTTTCGTGCCTGTTGCATTATTAATGTAGTTATTGTGTGTCTGTTTAATTTTCATCACTTTACAGGTAGCTTAAATGTCGTCATAAGGAAAGGAATCCTTCTTTGTACCTTAATAGAATATCTAAGAATTGTCACCAGCTATGGATAACAGTTAACCAGTTAGTGACTTTGTTACGATACTTTTGGAGTGTCCCCCGTAGTATTGAACTTTTGGCTAGCTGAATTTTGAACTTGAATATTTATGGTTGGCTTTTGTCAATGTCTGCATGCTTTAAACTAGGTATAATTAGCTGTATCTTATTTTTAATTATTTGCCTATAATTATCAAGCAGTTTGGTAAGCAACTCCTCGAATAATTACCCATATTTTACTAATTAAATTTATTTTGGTCGTATTCCTACAGATATTTGTGTATGGCGTTTAGGCAACCCCTGTTACAAATTCTTCTACACTATTCTATTTGTTGCTAGATAAAGGATATCACTTGTTGCAGTCACAATTTTTCAGGCTGTTTTTTTCGCATCCTCTGGCCCAAAAATTTTGGAAAGTTTTGATAACTGGAAGCTGGTGGAATTTTTGAGGTCTTTCCCATTTTAAACTTGGTGCAGGCTGCTAGTGCCTGGGCCGTGTGCTTAAATTTTTGAGCTAATTAGTATAGCTCAGCTCCGTCTTGATTTTTCGGAGGATCTGAAAAAGCACATGTGCCCTTAAGACGTTCGTATTTGATTTGGTTGTACTTACGTCCTTTCGCTTTTGCGGATTCGTTTGAGGTCAGCATTGCTTCTGCCCTTTCTTCTGGCTCAATTCCAGCGTGAGGTAAGATAAGACCAGTTTCTTCTTATTTGGGACTTATTTGGGCATTGTGCGTTATAGCCTTTCCCTGTGGGATTCGATTTCCTGTCGGATACGATTTACTGTGGACTTCGACTTACTGTGGGATCCATTTCCTGTCGGCTACGACCTTGGGAGAGTTCGGACGCTTCCTGCGAGAGGTTGAACTTCCCCCTGAAGAGGCTTAGCACTCCTTGTTCAGCTGCACTCTGCGAGCATCCAAACCGTCGATTTGGGCCCCTGAAACCATCGAATTGTCAAGGAGCTCGACAAATTCCCTGGTAGCTACGCTGGAGGGGTAGCACTGCACTCACCTGTGATACAATCACCGCCTCCTAGGTCCGCTGGGCCTCTCGCTGCGTTTGCCGAAACCTCCATCGCTTCTGTCGTCCCCGGCCCTCCGCACGCCAGGTTAGAAGCCGACATGTTTTTACTACAGGCAAGAAACTGATATAGCTATTTGTGCCTGGTGAATTCTATAGTTAGTTATTAGAATCTCGTCTCGTTAACAGTTAGGGCATGTATGATATTCTTGGCCTAGCAATGCTTTGTCGAGTTAGATGTTAGGGCATGTTTTTTTTTTGTATAATTTTAATGCGTTATTATGATAGGGCTATTGCAAATTTCGAGCATCCATTTTGTGCATTTGAGTGAGCTTCTTCGAAACATTAATCGAGGTTACCTCACTTGGTGAAGGCAGCTCTGCGGTTTGTTTAATACACAGATATTTATATTTACTTTTGCCGGCCGCAGCGCCCCATCGAGCTCCCCTGCAAATTGTATGTTAGATCTTTCGTTTAACTACTTCAGATTTAGGGTTGTACTTACTGTTCGTTGCCTGCGGTTTGTTTAATATACAGATATTTATATTTATTTTCGTCGCCATTGCGTGTCAACCGCCTGACGTTTGCAATTTAAGTTCTTGTCTAATAACTAATCTCGGGTTGGTAACGGTTGTGTCACAAGGCCCGCCGCCGGTAGAATAATTGTCAATTCCGCGTTATTGTACTTTATTTGCGAGTCCCTACGTAGGTACAAGTTTGCCGTAGGTTTATTCAAGCGATTGCTTTAGCGTTCATTTATGCACCTGATGTATTTCCATTAATAAAACTGCTCTGTGAACTATATGGCCATATATCCTCGTAGTTTTGACATTAGAAATTTTGGATTAATTACTTTAGGATCTTACTGAGCTGATATTCGGGGTTTCACATCAGCTGAGCGCTTGCATAACCTGGCCCTGCCATATCCTGCCTCACAGGGATTAATTAATTTATTTTTTTTTATTTAATATTCGATGCGCTCCCTCTAAACCTCGCGTTATTTTGTTTTTTTTATGCTCGAAATATTTTAGTGCGTTAGCCTACTTATATATATTAATAGCCCCCTTTATTGTCTTTTTTTATGTACTTATATTTAGTTTATATTTTTGAAAATCTAGTATTGTCGTTGATTAGCAATATTTTTTTTGATCTATACTTATATGTTTGCGGGTTTGCGATGCACTATAGTACGTACCAGTATATTTAGAATAAAGCTGTGATCTATTCATTGGTTGATTTGTTTATTTTTGACTTGCTGGTTTTTATCTTCGACCTTGTGTAAGGTCCGGCACGAGGAATTGGATCTGAGACTAGGACCTGGCGCCCACTCCTTTTTTTTTTTGTATTCTCTTTTAGCATAGCTGGAACCCTGCGACCCTCGCGGCGAGCTAGCCCAATTAGGCCGATAGTTACCAGCCGGCAAAATAACTAATATAACTTTCGCCAAAAGGTAAGGCCGACCGTCTATCTTCCCTGACAAGAAGATTTTGACGCCCAACGCTTTGGGGCCTTGAAAGGATTTTTGACTACGTCGTTGTTAGGGTATTTGGTGGTACTATAGTGCAAATCGAATTGTTAGGGTGTTAGAATTTATTATTGGCTAGGTGATTTACATTTGGTATTATTTATTGTCGATACTTGTTGGGTATTTACAATTGATTATTGCTAGTTATAGGTTTGTTTATTGCATGCTACTTACAGGTTTTGCTTGGGTTAGTTATAAGCCTAGTTTAAATAAGTTTTTGTGATCATCTTGTCCTGTTGGAACAGCAAGATGGTATTTAAATTAGATGTTAATCGTTTGCTCGTCGATGAGCTCGATTATGAGCTTCGAGTTAGAGACATTGCCATTCAGGGCAACGTCCAAGACAAACGTAAATTACTCCGTGCTCGTATGAAGATAGATCTTCTTATGAATGTCACTTTCACCCCCGTGTCTTTCGACGCTACTGAAGAACTTGCGATCTGTGAAGACAAACTTTCCATTTTAGCTGCCGAAATTGATAGTTGCACCTCTAGGAACCTGGATAATGATGCCCAACGATTAGGTACTCGCCTTCTTCATGTTCAAGGTCGGTTAGGTCATATTATAGCAGAACCAGATTCCGCTTCTAGGTTGGAGTCCTTGAAGAAAGAATGCGAACAACTACTTGCTGCTTTGGAAGCAAAGCTTCAGCTTCACGCTGATGCTCAAGCTCGTAACGACACAACAGCTGCACCGAGTGATTCAAGCTCGGAGGATGGTTCGTTAGTTTTGTCTTCGGAAGCCCAAATTCGCCCCCATAGCTCTGCTGTCGCTACGTCTCAGGAAGATGCTGCCTTGCCTGTTTGTTCGACTGCTAATTCGGTTACGTGGAGTCATCCTTTGTCCACTTCACAGTTCTTTGCCCCTCAGCCTAATCGTAGTAGCTCAGCCATGCAGCCCGGCATATACTTGGATTATCCGCCCTTTGCTGATGCTGTCAATCGTCGTTCTTCTGCTGCCGAAGATGTCAACCAGTCTGCGTCGCATAGACACACTTCGACTGCCAACTATTTAGCCATCAACAAATGGAGGATCACCTTCGATGGAGGAAATGGCTTAACTAGCTTTTTAGAGGAAATTGAAGAAACTCGCATAGCTCGAAACGTATCCAAGGATCAACTTTTTGCTGCTGCCATCGAATTGTTCACTGGCAACGCTCGAATTTGGTTTCGTTCCATTCGCAACACCATTCGTTCTTGGGACGAATTGATCATCGCTTTGAAAGCCGCTTTCCTGCCTTGTGATTATGAAATCAGCCTATGGGATGAGATCCGTAGTAGAACCCAAGGACCCGATGAGCCCGTGACGGTCTATGTTGCTATTATGGAGAACCTTTTTAGTCGCCTTTCTCGTTTACCTGTAGAAATGGAACGCATAGAGATTATGCGTAGAAACTTGCAACCATACTTACAGGCTCAACTGGCTCTCTACTCTCCCACGAGTATCTCGCAACTCAGACAACTTGGAAAATTAATTGAAGATGCTAAGGTGCGTGCTTCGAGGTTTAAGAACCCACCTCCGCCTTATCAAGCCCTCGAACCTGACTTGGCCTATCACAAGCCCCGTTTTGGAGCGAGAGCTGCTGCCATTGAGGAAACTAGTTCCACTCCTAGTCCCTCTGCCGAAGAACAAGTCTGCGAGGTTACAGCTGCTCGACCCTTTGGTGTTTGCTGGAACTGCGGAAAGCTCGATCATCGCATGGCCCAGTGCCCATCACTTCGCAATTCTAGGAAGAAAAACTCTGAAGCTAATATTGTCAAACAGTCACAAACAACGACCGATTTACCTACCGAACATCGCATTCTGCTCGATTTCATCTTAAGTCACGCCAGTAAAGATGAGAGGCCCTATCTTCGAGTGTCTATTTTTGGAAAGGAACTTCTTGGATTGTTAGACTCCGGCGCGAGCCGTACCATTTTAGGTCGCCAAGGTTGGAACGTATTGAAGAACTCCTGCAAATTAAGCTCCGTTAAACCCACTACCTGCAGTGTTGCCAACGGCGAGAAATGTCAGAGCATTGGTACACTTACCGTCCCCATCGTACTGAGAGATCGCGTGAGAACTTTCGAAGTCCTGGTTATTCCTTCACTCCCACATACATTAATTTTGGGCACCGACTTCTGGAAGAGGATGGCCCTTGTGCCAGATCTTCGCCATGGGGAATGGACCTTCTCCAAAGTCTCGGCTGATGAGCAAATCGCTGCGATCCGTTCGACTGAACACCTCACGAACGACGAACAAGCTGTGCTCGATCAGACTATCAGCGAAGCTTTTTCCTTGATAGGAGATGGTGTAGGATGCACCCATTTAGTGGAACACGTAATCAAGACGGATGCTGAACCAATTAAGCAGCGCTATTATCCAATCTCGCCTGCTTTGCAAAAGCACGTGAATGAAGAGCTCGACGATATGTTAGAAAAGGGCATTGTGGAACCCTCAACATCGGCATGGTCATCGCCCATCGTTATGATAAAGAAGAAGGATGGTTCTTACCGCTTCTGCGTAGACTATCGGAAGCTCAACAAGGTGAGCCAACCGGATGCCTATCCACTTCCGTACATCAGCAACATCTTGGACAAGTTACGTGATGCACAATACCTGACCACGTTAGATGTCAAGTCAGCTTACTTTCAGGTGCCGGTTTCTGTGGCTAGCCGTCCGCTAAATGCCTTCACTGTCCCTAATCGTGGGTTGTACCAACTTTGTCGCCTCCCATTCGGCCTTCATACCGCCCCGGCGACTTGGCAACGCCTTATCGACCGAGTTATTGGCGCCGACCTAGAACCTTACGCCTTCACATACTTGGATGACATTATTATCTGCACTCCTACCTTCGAAAAACACCTGGAGGTCTTGAAGGAAGTCATATCTAGGATCGCCAAGGCCGGCCTAACTTTGAACCGGGAAAAATGTCATTTTTGCAAGCCCGAACTGAAGTACCTGGGGTACGTCGTGAACTCCAAAGGTCTACTCGTCGACCCGGAAAAGGTCGAAGCAATCTTGAACATCCCTAACCCCAAGACAGTACCAGAGGTTAGAAGGATATTGGGAATGGCATCGTGGTATCGGCGCTTTGTGCCTAACTTTTCTTCAGTTGTGTCACCTATGACTCTCCTGCTTCGCAAGAACCAGAAGTTTGTTTGGTCTGAGGAATGTCAAACCGCATTTGACACCATTAAAGACTGCCTCGTCTCGGCCCCTGTGCTCTCTTGCCCAGATTTTAGTCGGCCCTTCACTATCCAGACGGACGCCTCTGGCTATGGACTCGGAGCCGTCTTGTCCCAGACATATCCTGAGGGAGAGAAGGTCGTCTGCTATATAAGCCGTTCGCTCACGAGGAATGAGCGGAAGTTCAGCACAACGGAACGTGAATGTCTTGCGGTACTCTTCGCCATCGAAAAACTTCGTCCGTACATCGAGGGAACTAAGTTCGACGTCGTGACCGACCACTACGCTCTCAAGTGGTTGCATAATATTAAAGACCCCATAGGACGCATTGCGCGTTGGGCCATACGCCTACAACAATATAATTTCAATGTTATCCATCGCAAAGGCAAAGACAATGTCGTACCTGACGCTCTATCCAGGTCCGTACCTATTGTCGATGAAGTCACTGAGGACGACGATATTCGAGATCGCTGGTATGCTCGGATGCGCCTAAAAGTCCGAAACGATCCACAGCACTATCCTGCTTGGCGCGAGTCGAATTCGCAACTCTACAAACATGTTAGGAGCCCGTATCCAGAACTCATGCAGGCCAATGAAGATTGGAAGATAGTTCTACCTAAGGACAAACGTTCAGAAGTACTTAGGCGTAACCATGACGATCCTACCTCAGGACATCTTGGCGTTTCGAAAACCTTAGGTCGTATAGCTCAGAGGTACTACTGGCCCAAGATGCGAACGGACGTTCTGCGCTACATTCGCAATTGCAAGGTGTGTTCCCGCACTAAGCCTGACCAACGACCACCCGCTGGACATATGGGAGGCCACACAAACATCTCGAAGCCCTGGGAGGTCATCTGTATGGACCTCATAGGACCTCTACCTCGTTCTTCTCGGGGATACCAGTATATACTTGTAGTGGCTGATTGCTTCACTAAACTTCCTCTTGTATTTCCCCTTCGTAAGGCTACGGCCGCCGCAGTCATACGTCACGTTGAAGAAAACGTGTTTTTATTGTTTGGCGCTCCGAAGAGAATTATCTGCGACAATGGTGTCCAGTTCAAGAGTCGCGAATTTACTGCCTTGGCTAGGAACTATGGCTGCAGAATAGCGTTTACAGCATTGTATCACCCTCAGGCAAACCCAACGGAACGCATCAATCGTGTTCTGAAAACAATGCTTACAGCGTACGTGTCCGACAAACAACATGAGTGGGATAAATACTTACAAGTCGCTTGTGCCATAAGAACCTCCAAGCATGATGTCACTGGTCATAGCCCCTACTTTTTGAATTTTGGCCGAGAAATTACACTCGACGGGAATCCTGAAGAAAGACCTGAAGATGAAGGTCCCGAACTTCGTGTCATCAGGGATGAAAACCCCAATATAAGAGCCCAAGCGCTGCAACGGTTGTACAAAGAAGTAAAAGTTCGTCTTGCTAGGGCCTACGATCGCTCGAAGGTCTACTACAACCTGCGAAGACGACCTGATGAATATCAGATAGGCAACTCCGTTTGGAGAAGAAACTTCACGCAATCGGATGCTGTTAACCACTATACTGCTAAATTGGCACCCAAGTTCATTGGACCCTTTATAGTTCATAAGAAGTTGTCTCGATTCATTTATCAACTTAAGGATCCGGACGGTCGTTTGCGTGGGAATTGGCATGCCAAAGACTTGAAGCTCAATAACGCTGTCGACGATAATAATGATTTGGTTTAGTCTACGTCTTTTTGGGAGGTTGGTTTGGGGACGTCGGACGGAACCTTTGGGACCCAACTCACCTTTCCTTTTTCTCGAATTGGAGTCCCGACCTAAACATCTGGTCCCTTCATTTCTCGCATCTTTCTCTGTCTCATTTTTTTTTCTTGTTTGAAAGGGATGTTCCCTCTTTTTGCTGTGCTCGTTCTCTTTATACTTCGTGTTATTTTAGATATCAGTTCTATCTTCCGTCATTTGGAGATAGCTTCAGTGCTGTAGGTCGATCCTGGGCCTAAGTACTTAACCCTTGGTTGAGGTTGGTTTTCCTTTCCCTTCCTTCTTCTGTGTCGTTCGCTTTCCTGTCTCCCACTCCGCATCTTTCCGAGGTGTTTGCGTTTCGGGTGCATCTTTGTTGCAACCTGACGTAACCTTCCCTTCCACCGGCGCAGCTCACATCATCTTGCAGCGACGGAAGTGGTTGGTGTCTAGTTGTCTCGATGATGTGCTTGAACTCTTACATCCTCTCTTCCTGTCTACTTCTTTAGACCCTCTGTTTCTTCCCTTTGTATTTCTCTCCAGCAGGCATCGTTTTTTTTTTGGGCAATTCGGTATTGATGGCATTTGTATGGTCGGGTAAATCTGGAGTGATTTACCCTCCCTTTTGTTGGGGGAGGATTTGTTACGATACTTTTGGAGTGTCCCCCGTAGTATTGAACTTTTGGCTAGCTGAATTTTGAACTTGAATATTTATGGTTGGCTTTTGTCAATGTCTGCATGCTTTAAACTAGGTATAATTAGCTGTATCTTATTTTTAATTATTTGCCTATAATTATCAAGCAGTTTGGTAAGCAACTCCTCGAACAATTACCCATATTTTACTAATAAAATTTATTTTGGTCGTATTCCTACAGATATTTGTGTATGGCGTTTAGGCAACCCCTGTTACAAATTCTTCTACACTATTCTATTTGTTGCTAGATAAAGGATATCACTTGTTGCAGTCACAATTTTTCAGGCTGTTTTTTTCGCATCCTCTGGCCCAAAAATTTTGGAAAGTTTTGATAACTGGAAGCTGGTGGAATTTTTGAGGTCTTTCCCATTTTAAACTTGGTGCAGGCTGCTAGTGCCTCGGCCGTGTGCTTAAATTTTTGAGCTAATTAGTATAGCTCAGCTCCGTCTTGATTTTTCGGAGGATCTGAAAAAGCACATGTGCCCTTAAGACGTTCGTATTTGATTTGGTTGTACTTACGTCCTTTCGCTTTTGCGGATTCGTTTGAGGTCAGCATTGCTTCTGCCCTTTCTTCTGGCTCAATTCCAGCGTGAGGTAAGATAAGACCAGTTTCTTCTTATTTGGGACTTATTTGGGCATTGTGCGTTATAGCCTTTCCCTGTGGGATTCGATTTCCTGTCGGATACGATTTACTGTGGACTTCGACTTACTGTGGGATCCATTTCCTGTCGGCTACGACCTTGGGAGAGTTCGGACGCTTCCTGCGAGAGGTTGAACTTCCCCCTGAAGAGGCTTAGCACTCCTTGTTCAGCTGCACTCTGCGAGCATCCAAACCGTCGATTTGGGCCCCTGAAACCATCGAATTGTCAAGGAGCTCGACAAATTCCCTGGTAGCTACGCTGGAGGGGTAGCACTGCACTCACCTGTGATACAATCACCGCCTCCTAGGTCCGCTGGGCCTCTCGCTGCGTTTGCCGAAACCTCCATCGCTTCTGTCGTCCCCGGCCCTCCGCACGCCAGGTTAGAAGCCGACATGTTTTTACTACAGGCAAGAAACTGATATAGCTATTTGTGCCTGGTGAATTCTATAGTTAGTTATTAGAATCTCGTCTCGTTAACAGTTAGGGCATGTATGATATTCTTGGCCTAGCAATGCTTTGTCGAGTTAGATGTTAGGGCATGTTTTTTTTGGTATAATTTTAATGCGTTATTATGATAGGGCTATTGCAAATTTCGAGCATCCATTTTGTGCATTTGAGTGAGCTTCTTCGAAACATTAATCGAGGTTACCTGACTTGGTGAAGGCAGCTCTGCGGTTTGTTTAATACACAGATATTTATATTTACTTTTGCCGGCCGCCGCGCCCCATCGAGCTCCCCTGCAAATTGTATGTTAGATCTTTCGTTTAACTACTTCAGATTTAGGGTTGTACTTACTGTTCGTTGCCTGCGGTTTGTTTAATATACAGATATTTATATTTATTTTCGTCGCCATTGCGTGTCAACCGCCTGACGTTTGCAATTTAAGTTCTTGTCTAATAACTAATCTCGGGTTGGTAACGGTTGTGTCACAAGGCCCGCCGCCGGTAGAATAATTGTCAATTCCGCGTTATTGTACTTTATTTGCGAGTCCCTACGTAGGTACAAGTTTGCCGTAGGTTTATTCAAGCGATTGCTTTAGCGTTCATTTATGCACCTGATGTATTTCCATTAATAAAACTGCTCTGTGAACTATATGGCCATATATCCTCGTAGTTTTGACATTAGAAATTTTGGATTAATTACTTTAGAATCTTACTGAGCTGATATTCGGGGTTTCACATCAGCTGAGCGCTTGCATAACCTGGCCCTGCCATATCCTGCCTCACAGGGATTAATTAATTTATTTTTTTTTATTTAATATTCGATGCGCTCCCTCTAAACCTCGCGTTATTTTGTTTTTTTTGTGCTCGAAATGTTTTAGTGCGTTAGCCTACTTATATATATTAATAGCCCCCTTTATTGTCTTTTTTTATGTACTTATATTTAGTTTATATTTTTGAAAATCTAGTATTGTCGTTGATTAGCAATATTTTTTTTGATCTATACTTATATGTTTGCGGGTTTGCGATGCACTATAGT